>BFEA01000051.1:4015777-4027794 GCA_003427395.1 Chara braunii
GGGGGGGGGGACTATGCGGGAGTCACAAAAATGAGTTATAATTGCACTGTATGGGCCAAGATAGTGTCGAATTGCAGTTCGGGCAATGTATACAACCCAGCTTTCTGGCCAGGTAGGGTGTCCGAAGTGCAATTGCAAACAGTATCTTGGCCCATATCCATAGTGCAATTATAACTCATTTTAAAATTGTGACTCTACTGAAGTGACCCCATTTTTTTTCTTTTCTTTTTTTTGAACCCCCGGTGTCTGTTAGGGGTGAGTATAGGACGCCGGAGTATAAGTTGCTACTGAAAGAGCAGGAACAAGCAGAGGAGGAACTACAGGAGGCGATAGCAAGGGGAAGGGCCGCCAGACGAAACCTCCCACAAATGGACACCCCCATCAACGACATCGCCTGGACAGACTCGGACTCGGAAATGGATACGTCAGATAGGGAACTAGATCCAGACGGGCCGGAAAATATACCCCTGCACGCTGCTCTAACATCAGAGCAACAGGCCTCGTTCCACCTCCTGGCAACACAACAAGCACATAATATACAACAACGACAAGATGAGGTCCGGCAAACCCACCTCCTGCGGCAGTTGATGGAAACCCAACATAGTGTCCATACACAAACTCAGGCACTCGGATTGCTAAATACGTTGGACCAACAACAAGCACTTCTGGAACAACAATTTCGGCAAACACAGCAGTCAACTGATCTTGGCTTGTACTCTATACAGCATCCGCCCCAACAGGAATATGCCATTTACCACCCGCACCTCTATGGCATGTCCCCCCAACAAGATGCACAAATGGCGGGCACAGCAAAGACCGCAGGTTTGCACCCTCCAGAAGGAAACCACCCGGAGCTGGACCATGAGATGGGGCAAGACACGCAAAACGATACCCTACAAGGGGAAAATGGAGGCTGGACAGATCTTCAACGGACAGTGTGCCCGGAGGGCGTGCACCCAGCACTGGACCTCGTCATGGCCCCGGCCCAGACAGAGGGAGATAACCAGCGCACACAGCAGCCAGCATCGCAGTCACAAGCTCCCTCCCAGGATAGCCAAAACAGTGTGCCACTCATACGGGTGAAGAGTGTACGCACACGTCTTAAGCTCCTCACGGACTGGGTACCGCAAAATTCGATAGCTCCCACGGGAAGAAGACTGAACGAGTTCATCCCTCCGCTGCACTGGGAGAAGATCAGGAGGAGGATCCTGGCAAAACAAAAAATCACACAAGCAGTGAATGAGTACCACGCGGCAGACAAAATCAACTTGGGATGCGTACCCAGAGTAATCATAGCAACTGTGACAGCACTGTTGGAGAAACTTAGTCGGAAAACAGCAAACTACACAGTCTCCACTCAAATCACTACTGTAGGGGACTGTGATAAGAGAAAGGGGCTACGTACAGAGGATAAACAATTTTGGCCCGAGGTGCTCGTGGAGGAAATTGGGGCAGCTCTCCTCATTGGCAGCGGTGACAGGCAGCTAGCACATACCCTGCCCCCCATCGCCCACAGGATCCCCCTGGACTTGCTAGCTCCTTCCAACACGGACCCACCGCCAGTGGCTGAACTGGCACCTGTCGCTGCTCAAGTGATAGGACTGCTAACGGCCAATGACTCAGAAAATGAACAACAGGGTAGTCAATCGGAAGGCAGGACGGACTCAGAAGGGGACGAGGCAGGTGAGCCAGGAGGCCTGCAAAGGGTGATCGCCAACTAAGGGGGGCACCCACCCTGTAGCAAAAGACCAGACCTCATCAAAGAAAGTTACCATGGACTGTGCTATATACCACCCACCTCCTCCCCCGCCCCCTACGGACCCCCCCTCTCAACCGTACGTCCCTCCCCCTGGGAGGCGCCCCCTAGACTGGGAAAGAAAGGTCGCCCAGGCCGATCTGGACATTAGAGCCGTCAACCTAAACGGCCTGGCACAAACGTTGCAGGACAAGACGGACGCAATATGGAGAATGCTCAAACCGGGCGGGGCGGCAGCATGGCCCAATGCAATCCGTGTCCAAGAGACACATCTAACACATTCCCCCGCACACGGAGCAAAAGGAAAATGGGTGTGGCCATACACATCATTTTCGGCCCCGGCCAAATCAGGAGCATCCACGGGGGTAGCGGTATGGTTCCCTCCCTCGTTTAGACTAACCCCCATCGCTTACGAGTGCAACCTCCAAGAAGGTCGTTGGGTGTACGTCAGGGCAACAATGGGGGATGAGGAAATCGTCATCGCTAGCGTGTACGGCCCCAATGACCCGCTGGACAGGGTGCACTTCCTCCACACCCTTCACCAACATCTGCCTGTGGGCCCACCCCTCATCGTGGCAGGAGATTACAATATAAGTCCTGAGCCGCTTCTCGACAGGCCAATACTGAAAGCCAAGAACAACCCCATGACCGCTGGACCCCGGCCGTGGATAAGCTGACACGCTTCATGGCGACGCTGCAACTAAAGGATGCATCCCACCAAACGCGCATACACCTGCGTCAGATCGAAAGGTGCAGCGGGCACTTCCAATACCAGAATAGACATCTTCCTCATCTCTGATGAACTTACAAGAACTCTATCGGTGGCAGACATTATGCCCTTCAGTGCCTGGAAGTCTTTCGACCACCGAGGGATTGTCATGGGTCTCTCTTTCCAGTCCCAGATCGAGAGAGGCCCGAGCTTCTATAAGTTCAACGTCTCGCTCCTAAAACTCCCAACCCTGAAAATTTTGGTCAAAGAATACTAGGAGTACTGGGTGTCAAAGCAAGAACAGTCTGCCTCCACAGTGGACTGGTTAAATGAAGGAGTGGCGCAGTTAAGAGAAAGAGTACAAAAGTTATCGATTGCTCGTGCTCGACAACGCAAGGCAATACTAGACAACCTGCTCAACGAATTGGAAGCATGGGACAACAAGCTGCAAACTGACCCGCTGGAAGACACAGCTTATCATAAGGTTACAAGCAGCAAGAGATCACCTACAAGCCTACCTTGAGGTCCACGCTGAGGCGTGACGCATCCGTGCAAGGATACGTCGACAAGACACGGAGGGCACAATGGCAAAATCCTTTTTTAGAAAAGCCCAAGCCAGAGCAAGACAGGCAACTGTCTCCTCGTTGCACCACCCATTCGACCACTCCTTGCCAGACGCGAACAATGCATACGCGATAGTGGACTATGCTGCCAGATTTTACCAAAAACTGTACGCCTCGGAGTCCAGGCAGTGGGGGGAACAACGCCTAGTAGAAGCCCGACAAACAATGCTCCAAAATCTACCAGCAATGCTATCATCAGTCCAACGTCAGCAGCTAGAAGAGCCCTCGACTATAGATGAGATTTTGGAAGCCTTGAGAGCGATGGAAGATGAAAAAACACCGGGCCTGGACTCATTTCATAAGAATTTTGGCTGCAACATTGAGACACATTCCAGAATAGCATCGTGTCCTACATACAAGCAGTGCAGAGGGAGGTGACTTTTGGAGGGTTGATCAGCCAAGGAGTCACCACGCTCCTCTACAAGCAAAGGGACAAAGCAGGCGTCCGAAACTACCTCCCGATCACACTCCTCCCCCTCCCATACAAGATGGTTTCCAAAAGTCTCACTTACAGACTGCTCCCGCACATGAATCATCTGATTTTTCAAGATTAGACTGGTTTCATGACACAAAGGAACATCCAGGATAACGTCCTGTTAGTGAATGAGACTATCAAGTACGCCAGGCAACACCACAAGGAAGTCGCGGTCCTCTTTATAGACTTTGAAGCCTATGACCATGTGGATTGGGATTTCCTGGACTGCTCTTTGGATAAGATAAACTCCGGAGCGGGATTCAGATCGTGGGTATCAATCATGCACAGGTCATCAGCCACAAATGTAATGGTTATCGACCACTTGTCCCCTCCCATCGCCCTGCAGCGTTCGGTTAGGCAAGGGGCCCCCGTTGCCCCCCTTCTCTTCGTGTTAGTAATGGAGGCCTTAGCAGCAATGATCAGAGCCAACCCACGCATAGAGCGCATAGACATCCCAGAGTTGCCCCCCCATATGGTGTCGGTCACGTCCCTGTTCGCCGATGACCTCACAGTCCTTATTCGAGCTACGGTCGCATCTCTCCAAGCCCTAATGGATACTATCCAAACCTTTGTGGTTGCAGCAGACATAAAGGTGAACTGGGGAACAAAAACGAAGGGCTGGTGGTTGCCCTCACCAGACTCCCTACCGCCGCAGCAACCACAGGTCAATTGGCGCCCGAAAGAATAGGCCATCTGAATACTCGAAATCCGCCTGACGGCCATGGGCCCTCCCTCAGACCATGGACAGGCTCTGGTCCAAACAACACTTCAAAGAATGGCAAGATGGGATGGTCTCCAAACATCGATGGTGGGTAGGGCGTTGGCAATCAACAACGTCATCCTCGCTACAATCTGGTACAAAACGGCCTTTTGGGAAATTCCTAAAAAACAGCTCACACATTTGAGAGCAGCATTCTCGGCCTCCTTATGACGAAACAACCATAAGCTCACGGGATGTTTGAAAAGGGTGGCATGAAAGTATGTATCCCAACCAAAGAAAGTAGGTGGATTGGGCATTTTAGATCCGGGGGACGAAACTAAGGCCCTTATGTTTAAAGTCATCACCCGTATGTTACTTGCAAATGATATCCCATGGCTGTTGCGGGCATATATACAATTGGCGAACTTGGCCCCTCCCTCTCACCATGATAACCCTGTTCATCCCCTCAAGTGGTTCACAAATAAAGTGTGGTCTGTGTCGGGTCCCCCACGCCGCAGAAGGGATGGAGCGCCTAGAAACAGTGTGAGAGGGGACCTCAAGCAGGACCCGATGTGGACCACAATGCTGCACCTATGGAGGCAGATGGGGCCGTCCAAGAAATCTCCCCCACTGAGATGGCAAGAGATATTGCGACAACCATTGTTTGGGAATCCGGACATCTGTGATGAAACCGGAACGCCATTCACTCTGGAAACCAGGTCACACATGGGTGAAGAATGGCCTCTTCGTGATAAGGGATCTCTGGGACAGCTAGAGAGGAACCTGGAAGTCTGCTGAACAGTTGCAACCAAACCTGAGACATGTAAAACAAAGTCAGGAAAAGCTCCACCTCGTCCACCGAGTGGTCCCGCCCCCTGGGGTGGAAGCCCTGGAGGACGGACCGATAGTGCGCAGCCAGACTGGGTTACTAAGAATGTATTTAGGGTCGGCCGCATCACGGAGCAAGGAATGCAGCTACAGGCCTATGCACCGGATGTACCGGGGGCGCGCTGGGCCTCACTAAAAAGGGACCAGAACTTAGACTGCACACTTCTAGAGAGAGAACTATCCAGGATCAGGGTGGTCGGGACAGAGGAAGTAGGCTATTTTGCCTATGACATGGCCACCCCAGTCTGCGCACTCCTGTTTGACCCAAAAGAATGGGAGTGGAAAGGTCGTAAACCCATGCCGATCTGGCAATACACGGTAAGAGGAGGATATACACAAACACATAAACTTCATGCTCCCACAGCAATGGTGCAAAACCGGTGGAAAAGAGACTCGCCGCTGCAAGAGAAGGAACTGAGACACATTCCTTGGTCCACCTATGCACACATAATGCCAACATCCTACAGGGCCCTGCAATGGCAGATATTACATCGCTGCCTCCCGACCCCAGATTGGGTAACAGCACGCACTAAACTGGAACAGGCAGAAGTTTTGTCCCCTATCTGCTCCCATTGTGGAGACGATGCACAATGTAGACGAGCAGACCTAGAACACTGCCTACTGGCGTGCCCAATGGCGGTGCAGGTGTGGCAATGGTGGGACGCGATGTGGCACAAACTCACCGCATAGCCATTACAATGGGATGTAGCTCTCATATTGTTGGGGAGAAGAAAAACTTTTCTGCCCCCCTGGTCACCCTTCCAGGCAAACCTCTTCAAACACATGAGGCTCGCCTCTCAATGGTCATATGGAGAATGAGATGCTCAATAGAACGCAGAGAACACGCATTTGGTTTTTACCAAGCCAAGGAGGAACTGCTTGAGGTGATCCGAGCGAACCTGCTCAAAGCTAGCAGAAAACTTGTGGAAGCAGTGGCGGCAACCCCGGACCAGGCAGACAAACAAAGACTGATCACGGCCTTCACACAAACATGGATAGAGCCGAACCTCAAAATGGCAGAAGTGCCAAGCGATGGCAGGCTAACATGGAAAAATTGGGCCGCACAGGACCATCGATGGGTATATAGACCGACAATGTGCTTCCCTACACCCCTCCCAGGACATCTAGACCGTGCACTAGATGACATATCACGGAGCGACGGGGAGCAGGACCTTGCCCAGGATGTTGGGGACTGCTCCCCCCCCTCCGCCCCCTTCGCAGGTTCTCCCCCTTCCGTCTCAGCCCCCTCCTTCTATCCCAATGCTGCCCCCCCCCCTTCCCTTCGACTCATCCCCCCTAACCCCTACGCCACCCCCCTCGGCTCCCAAGGACTCCCCCCCGCACATACCCCTCCACCCCCCCGTCCCTCCCTGCAGCTACCCCGCCCTCCATCCCATCCACCCCTTCCCCCCCACCAATGACTCCTCCATTTCATACCCCAACACCCCCCCACTCTCCCCCTCCACCTCCATTCCTGTCTCTTATACACATCTAGATGTGTATAAGAGACAGCAGCTCCCCCGCCCTCCATCCCATCCACCCCTTCCCCCCCACCAATGACTCCTCCATTTCATACCCCAACACCACCCCACTCTCCCCCTCCACCTCCATTCTGTCCTCCCCCTCTCCCACTCCCCAACCTGTCCGAGTGGCGGCTGGCCAGCCCGGGACAACAAATGCACACTACCAACTTTGTGGCCGATCACTGACACGAATGCATGCTTGCCTCCCAGTACAGGGGCTGGGTGAGCTACGGTCCAGCTGGCACCATAAACACAACACGGAAAGAATGGGGCACCCGCAAAGCAAGGGTGGAGCGTTCAACAACGTCAAGAGGTCAGCACCTGCAGGCAGACTTCACTCTGAGAAGGCCGCTTGGGATAAGGGGGACTTTGGACAATCGGAAGTGGCCTGCGTCTAGCAGGCGAATGAGAGACCTCAGGGCAAAAAAGAGGAACAATAGACACCTACTGGGAGCGGACAGGGCGAGATGTCAGGAGAGAGCCCCGGCCAGGGAATGAGGCCATATTGCACCGCATCACATTGCAGCACATTCCATTTCACTGTAGATCCTCAGGCTTTACGAATGTGTGAGTGTGTGATGCAGGGCTTCACAGAGGGTTTAGGGTTGAAGGGGTTTGTAGGGGCAGTCATAGCAATGACAAACAAAATAAAGTCACAGGGGGGCTGCAGACACCTGGAGGAAGTCTGAGGCTAATGGGGTTACTGGATTGCAGGGAGACAGGAAAGAATAGTAGACAACCTCTGGGTGCAGGCTGGGCCAGATGATTAGGAGACCCAGAAAGGAAAGGTTGATTAGCAGCTCCACGGGATAGAGGGTGCTCTACAGTAGAAGCGTAGATGGTCACAGCCCTGTCATCGTATCCAATTGTTGTTCAAAGGGACGCTGGCCCCGGTTTCCAGCAGGTGCCGCTCCCCACCAATAGATGGAGCAACCCAACGCTCAAAGCCTCAATCCTGGTGGTTCTCTTACCACCTCTGGGATAGAGGCCTTGCAAGCGGGTTTTCAAAAAAAAAAAAAAAACAGCGGCGTGTCTGGAGTGTATTTTTTGGCTGTGACAGACCTTTCTTTGTTTCGTGGGTTTTTGGCTTGCTTGTGATGGGGTGTGAACCGACAGTCTGTAGAGTTTTCCATCTGGTGTGGGTGAGTGATAGTCTGCTTTGACTTTTGCCACAGGTACCTTGAGGGCAGTGGTTGGTGCCCACCTCAGGGTATCAGTTGTCGGGCAGTCGTTGATGCTTAACCACAGCCGGGGTTAAGGTGGATTATCACTTACAGTGTAATCAGTTAGGGGATTCTGCAGACTGTTGAGGGTTCAGCCTCCTGATGAGTCGGTGAAACTCCGACGAAACAGTTTGCCACAGCCCCTCATTTGTTGTCCTCTTCTCCCTCTCTGCCTACGGTTTACCGGGCAGCTCTGTTATATACAGCCTCCTGATGAGTCGGTGAAACTCCGACGAAACAGTTTGTCACAGCCCCTCATTTGTTGTCCTCTTCTCCCTCTCTGCCTACGGTTTACCGGGCAGTTCTATTTGACGATATATATATATATATATATCGTCACATATATATATCGTCACATATATATATCGTCACATATATATATATATATATATATATATCGTCAAATAGAACTGCCCGGTAAACCGTAGGCAGAGAGGGAGAAGAGGACAACAAACGAGGGGCTGTGACAAACTGTTTCGTCGGAGTTTCACCGACTCATCAGGAGGCTGAACCATATATATATATAAGTCCAGGGTGTTGTAGACGCCAGTTACTAGGCACACATTGATCGCCGGAAGCAGTCAGCCGTGGTCGCTCTGAGGAGGCGAGGCCACCACCCATCCCATCCTCGCGTCAATACTGCTAGCGCATCCCCTATCCCTACTATCCTACCTCAGTGTGACCAGCACTCATGACCATCACCCTACCAGTATCGAGGGGAACTTGGACCGAACAGTAGTGACAGGCACCAGGGCTAGCGACGCAGTCCTGGTTGAAGCATAGTCGAACGAGCCTCGTCGTACGGGTACTTCGGACGCCAGGCTCAAGCAATCACCTATTGGCCCCTAAATTGACCAACTAGTAACTCACGCCCTCTACTCTCTCACCACAGACCAAAAGCACACACTCCTAACCGTTTTGCCGCAACCTTTGATATTCAGAAGTATTTTGTTACAACTAAGATAAAGATGGGGAGAATGGGCCCGGCTCCCAGCTTGGTGCCAATTTGGCACTTTTGGTACCCCCCTGCGAAGCTCAGTAATGCTCTCAGTAAATCCCGGGTAGCATTCCATATGGGACGCTGGGCCCAGTTCCCAGCACGTGCCGCTCCCCACGAATAGATTGGAGCCTCGTCCCAAAAAAAAAAAAAAGAAAAAAAAAAGGCCCCAACCTTTGCTCACTTATCTCGAATGAAGTCAGAAGAAACCAGCAACAACAGAAAAGGAAGATTGATCGCACCTGCATGGCATTTCTTTCGCTGATTTCCATGACGTCTCCATAAGGATCGTCGGTTCGGCATCCTAGTGCTCTAAACACAGACATAATCTCCGCCATGCACCCTATGAGCGCTTTGGTTGCATTGTCATTTATGTCCTCAAAGATTTTTGACTTGGCCTCTATATGCTCCAGCTTGTCTTCCAGGTCCTGGTCACAGGTAAGAGAGGGAGGGGGAGGGGAGGGGGAGGAGGGGGGGGACAAAGAAAGTGTACACATTTAGGACCTTATGACAAAATGTGGGATGGAATCAACTGCTTAAAAAAAAGGCGGGGGTGCAACTGCAAACATAGTTGGGAAGGATACAGTATTAATTAATTCAAAAAAGAAGAATATAGAAAATGAATGAAGTCAAGATCAGGGGACAAGTCCCAGCAGCAGCTTTGAGTTTCCTCAACGCCTGAATCTGGACGTGTTCGTGGAGATGTGCGGACGAGGAACCTCAACGTGATTTCTGCACATCAGCACAAACAGGTCAAGATCCAGGCTTCAAATGAACTCAATGCTGCTAGTGGGACTTGGCCCCAGGGGCCTCGTCCCACTAGCAGGTGTTGATTGAAAAGAATAGTGGTGTGTGACATGCTTTATAGCATTAAAAATGATTAAAAAGCAAAAGAGAAATGCTATGAAAAGAGAATAGTGGTGTGTGAGATGCTTTATAGCATTAAATTAAAAAAAAAAAAAAAGGTAGGAATAACTTTTGTTCCTATTTTCAAAATACGTCTGACAAACTCTGAGTGAAAGACTCCGTGGTAAGGCATTACTACCGTCCTCACCCGAATATAACGCCCGGCCATTATAGCTGTATCTATGCGTAGAACAAGAAAAGGTTTAGCTAATAAAAAAACAAATTCTTTTGAGAAACAATAACAAGTCAATAAAGTGAAAACAAAACAAATAAAAATCCACAAAAAACGAATTCGAGCTTCCTCGAGTTGAATGATTTTGTGTATTTTAACTTCATTTTGGAAAGAGTTTTTGAGTATAGATTGGTATACTTGTTTTTGAAAGAAGGGCCATTTTCAGTCCAGATGCAGCGATAATGACCAGGCGTTCTACGGTAGTCAATTAGCTACCTCCCAGTCATGGCCCTGGGATAGGAAGGCGCTGCTATGTGAAACCTGGAATCCAACCGTTTTCCCCCGAACACAACGCACACTCATTATGTATGTATATTAGCTATTTTTCTGGTCAGATCCGTTTAAAATGAGGGTGCGTCAGGTGAAGACGGTAGTCAGTTGGACGCCTTTACACAGAATCTATTCAAAATGGGAAGGCGAGCAGTTTTCTGGGCATTATGCCGTTGTCGTTGTACTCATCAAATAGAGGGAGGGGGCTAGGCTAGATGGTCCGGAATTTACAGACTCAATCAAACAGCAAATTGAGACTGATCTCACAACGAAATGGGGGATGTGCTGGTCACACTGAGGTAGGATAGTAAGGACAGGGGGTGCGCTGGGAGTATTAACGGGGGCATGGGTAGGGTAGGGTGGCCTATCCTGTCAGGACAATCATTGGCTGCCGCTACCAGCAATCACCGCGGGTCTGGTCCTTGGCCTCTACAACACCCTGGGCTTAGGAAAAAAAAAAACCAAAAAAAAAGGCTGGCTGGGGGGGAAACAGGGAGGGAAGCTGGGGAAGGTTGATTGGGAAGGTGCCATTGCAAATGACGAAGATGTCCTCAACAGGAACTACAAGATCCATTTCAATGACTGGAGTTCAGTAGACCCTATGATTCCTCTACGTCCTGCTTCTGAATTCCCTGACCCCTTTCCCCCTAGTCATCAGTCAATGGTTCCTACCTCATGGTACAGTCCAACATAGAGGTATATGTTTCCCAACCACATAAGGGCTAGTTCAGAGTGTAAGATTTGGCGCCTAATAGACAGGTGAAGAGGCCCAAGTCATCATGACAATTATACTGTAATGGGACGCTGGACCCGTTTTCCAGCAGGTGCAGCCCCCCACCAATAGATGGAGTGACCCAAGCAACTATATTACCAAGGGATGCTCATAAAAAAAAAAAAAAAAAAAAAAAAAGTGGGGCAACAGGAGGGGGGATCAGAAGCACATACGAAGGCCTGTCGAAGGGATTATTTATCACTTGGTGCTTCATGGGTGGACAACCACTTTCCCCTCTTTCTGCATCCCCAGATTTACTCCCTCCCTCTTCAATGAGTCTGGTACCTCAAAGTTGCTATGGTATGGATTAGAGGTTGCATTTGGTTTCAAGTGGTGAGGTTTCTGCAAGGTTTTGGACCTTTTGGTACTCTAAACAGACCGCAGAATGCGAGTATGACTACTACCAGTAGTACTTAATTCTCTGCTGGCCCTTCGGACACCCTGTCCCGAGTCTCCGATTTGGACCTTTCGGTACTCTAAACGGACCGCGGATCTGGCGCACAGTGTCTGGGTGAAGAGGTAGACGCTGCAGTCTTAAACCACCAGTACATCTGGAGAACTGGAATGAGCCTCTCCGGAAAGATAGGTGACTCGCGACAGGCTCCCCCCAGGGGCCGGGTGGAAAGGTTGTTTTTGCTCAGGGCTGGGCCTAGTGCCATCCCATGGCATGGGACAATTGTTTTTCTTTTCTGCTGGCCCTTCGGACACCCTGTCCTGAGTCTCCAATTTTTCTTAACTATATTTTTTGAAACAACAGCAGACGCGGCATGTTTTGAGTTCGCAAAGGCAGAAAAAACAGGCAGTTGGCAACTTTGTCATCATGGCCTGAGTTCGAAAAGGCGGTTGTTGTCAAGTACCTACACTTTGATAAATCAAGCCTGAGCCTGGAGGCACGAAGTGTTGATTAGATCCCAAGCGAAACGCTTGAGCTTCCAGTCGCCTG
>BFEA01000051.1:4028209-4041453 GCA_003427395.1 Chara braunii
AAAAAAAACTATGTTATGCAGAAAAATAAACTGAACAACTTTTGCCTCAGGGTCACCTCGAAATTCTTTACCATGAAAAAAAAAGAAAAAGAAAAAAAAAAGAAGAGGGGGGGGGGGCGCACGAAAACATGCGCTAATGAAGCGGCGATAGCGGCGCCCGGTCGTCGACTGAGGCTGAGTAGGACGCAACGGCGGGCCATGTAGACGCTGATCCTTTCCACGAGGCGCCTACCCTGCCAGGCACCATAGCTGTGTGAGAGCTATGGCGACAGTGCCCTGGCGTAGCCTAGCCCTTGAGTGGGTAGGGAGTGCCTCGCACTCTTACTCCAAGGCATCCTGGCAGCTCCGTGTCTGACCTCCATACCAACCTTCATACCTGACAGGATCCCGACACCAGAGGAGCCGTCCTCCCCTCAAGCCTTTTGCTGGAAAGGCGGGGCTCCTTTCTCACCATCCAAAGGCCGTGCGCTGGACTTTCATGATACGACATCTCGACTGCCTTGGTCAATAGGAGAAGCTTGGAAGGAGCGGCGCATCTGGACGCAGTGGGCGAGTGTGCAGCTGCAGTGGCAGCGCTTCGGCATGTCCAAGGGCTTCAGTTCTACACATCTTGTTGCATGTCGGCATAGTTTAGGTTAGTTTCGGTATTTCAGCAGGTCATTCGTTCGCACATCTAGTCGAGTGATTGCCTCAATGCCGAGGTACTCGATTGAAACTGTCTGTCTGTCTCTTTTACATCCTATGTGCATTTACTTCATGTTCCGAATGTGATCCCTTCCTTTTCTCACCTAATTTGATTCCTTCTGTGGGCTTAACTTTGATCTCGACTCTTTTGCTCGTGTTTTAGGGTAGGATTGTTCCCTGGTATAAGTCATTGTTGTCTAATATTTTAGCTCTCACTGAACCCGGTTGTGTCCGTGGCCATATTCAGTTAAAAAGTCGAGAACATACTCTCCATTTTTAGCTATTTTTTAGGCTAGTCTGTCGCATTTTAGTGTATTGCATTTCTTTGATCGCTTAGTTGTCTCTTGATTCCCTTGAGAAGTAAAATTCTGTCTCTGTTCTCGCGCCGGGGTTGCTCTTAGTGTTTTGTTTTTAGAAACACGTATTGCTGCAGCACTTCTGGATTGAGAGAGAGGGATAATTGTTATCCGTGATGTATGGGAGTAAATTTGTGATTTCTTCTCCCTGTCTGTTTTAGGTATTTTTGCCTTCTGACAAGTTGGTTTTCTTTGTAGTCATTATGAGAGTAGTCAGCACGATGGAGCAGTGGGAACACCAATGGTTGGACGATATGAGAGACCCGGTGAAGAGCAAACTCGAGTTGTATCCATTGGGTGCGTGGTGGGAAACCCGTCTTGGCAACAAAAGCTCTTTACAGTGTTCTGGAAAGTGATGATGAGAGGGTATCCCTACAGCTTATTCTTCCTCCCCAGCTCCCGGTCCTTGGTTTCTAAAGACTAGATTTATTGGTTCCGTTTGTTGGGGAGCCGCACTTTAAGTGTTGTAGTCTGTGGGGGTGTTGAAGTTTTTGGGAAACATAACGTAGGTCTTCCACTCAGCAAGAATATGAACTGTCACGTGACATTTTGATTACCGACAGCGGCACTACGGGGGCAGTGTGAGTGCCATCGTCAGTGGTGGGAGCGTTAGTCGATTGTAGTCATTATAAGAGTAGTTAGCACAAAGAAGCAGTGGGAACACCAATGGTTGGACGAAATGAAAGACCCGGTGAAGAGCAAAGTAGAGTTATATCCATTGGGTACGTGGTGGGAAACCCGTCTAGGCAACAAAGGCTTTTTACAGTGTGATTGGATAGTGACGATGGGAGGGTAACCCAACAGCTTATTCTTGTTGCCCAGCTCCTGGTCTTTGAGCCTATAGGTAGTTTTAGTTTCTAACGGCTCAGCCGTTTACTTGAATCCTGGTGGAAAGTAATATTGCCGATTTAGGCAACTGAGCATGATTCGATAGTAGTTTAATATTGATGAGCAACACTGCAATGATCTGCTTGACTGAACTTTAGCACCAAGTAAGATGGTGCCTCGTTTCTACACGAAATTACTTTGAGCTTCAAGGGATTTTGGAAGATGAGGATAGACCAGTGAAAGGAAGGGATGCTGGACCCGTTTTCCAGCAACAGCCCAATTAGGGTTATTGGTCAACCGACAATGGACCTACGCGACCAGGTAGAAGAGCGGTGGAGGAACCACTTAAATGTCGGAAAGGAAGAACTAAAACCAGTCAAGTGGTTCAAGCTGGCCAAAGTGAAGCCGGCCAAAATAGCCTCCATTCAGTGGCAACTGGAACACCGCTGCCTCCCCACTAATGACTGGATGATAGATAGAACCTCCCTGGAGCAGCGAGGTCGTGCTCTCCCCTGGTGCAAACTGTGCATCAACTCGTTCCCATCCAAGAAACGGCCGGAGACTATCGAACACATCTTCTTGCAATGCGCAGGGGCTCTCTGGCTGTGGAGGTGGTGGGACAGAATCTGGGATCAGCTAGAGACGAAGGCCCCGTGGCCGTGGGACTGGAAGGCGATCTTACTCGAAACCTGGCCCAAAGGCCTCACAAGTCAGCTAGATGACTTCACCGACAATCTGTTCAGAACGGGACGCAGGGCGGTAATCTGGGCACTCTGGAGACGGCGCTGCACATTCGAAATGGAAGGTGCCAGACTAGAAGGACCTGAGTTTACGGAGACTATACAACAACAAATCCAAACAGACATCACTGGGAAATGGGAGGGGGTCAAAACAAGAATCAGAACCCTTGACAGGCAAAAAGATATCCAAGAAAGAATAAAGGAATTCTGCTCGAGCTGGCTCGGGGGACCCGAGGGAGGGAGGATAGGGAAGGTAGAATGGAGAGGGGAACATCAGGAATCGGGGGAGGACCAGGAGAGAAGAGAGATAGTAAGGGATTACTGATTGATCTTTAATGAATGGACGAAAGTGGATATCTCCATCCCCTTAACACCCCCTGAAAATTTCCCCGACTTCTTCCCCCCCCCCTCACATAGCCTGGTAGAAATGCAGTGGTATGGAGGGTGATTTGATTCACAGCCGACAGGAGGGGGGCAGAGGAGCTAGTTACATAGCAGTTCTTATTTGGCGCCGAGCATGAGGTGAAGAGGCTCCCTGCCCAGACTCCCAGCCCCGTCGACTCCACACCTGACCGTCAGAGTCTTGCTAGTGCCTTGGCCCCAGGGCCCTGGGTGTCTGTTCTCCTGTTTTTACAATGTATAAGGGACGCTGGACCCGGTTTCCAGCAGGTGATGCTCCCCACCAATAGATGGAGCCCTTCCTCAAGTGGTAGTGGTGTCTGCTCTTATCAGCACCACTACCATCGGTGCGATTGTTTCAAAAAAAAAAAAAAATGGTTATTGGTCATATTTTCCGGATTGTTTGTGAGGAATTCCCGGCCTCCTTTCATTTGTAATAAAAGCTAATGATTCTTCCAAAAAAAAAAAAAAAATCTTTACCATATTTAAAATAAAAAATAAAGTTAAAAAATATATATATTAATATTTTATTTTATTTTATTTTTTTTGGCCCGGCCGGGCAAGTGGCCACGGGCCACTTTGGTAGCCTAGTTTTTTTTTGGTTTTTTTTCAGGCATCAGTTTTTTTTTTTTTTTTTTTTTGGCCTTTTGCAAGGAAAATGAGTAACAGCGGGCGGACAGGGGTAGTGCCAGCGGTGAAGTACGACGACGAATAGCAATAGATGGCGCAGCAATCTGGGTGTGGGATGGAGATGGAGAGGGAGAGGGAGCTACAACGGGGAGCAGTTCCACTAGAGGATATGCTCTGCTATAATGAAGACGACCTCTTGCTTGCAGAGGATACTGAAGGTGAGCAGGATGATGATTTTGACATGTCCTGCTACTTTACAAACCTCTGCGCTGTGTGGGAGAGCTGGGATTTCGAAAGTGAGACGAGCTGTGATGTTGCTGTGTGTGAGAGTGACGAGCATGAGGGGGTGGCGGGAGAGAGGTGGGTTAACTTGATGGCACTCTCCTATCCGGTAGAGGATGAGGGTGCCCCAGGTGATGGAGAGAGGGATTACGCCACTGATGATGCAGGCGAGTGGGAGGTTGATGATGAGAGGGAAGTTGGCGATGGTAACGCAGGTGAGTGGGAAGGGGAGTGGGGGTTATTGGCATCGGTGGAAACGGCGGCAACAGCAGCCGCGGCGGCAACGGCAAAAGCAAGAGTGAATACAGCAATAGTAAAAACAACAATATCAACATCAACAATACTGGAGGTGGAACAGGGGTGTAGGGCAGAGGTGGTGGCTGTGGAAGATGACAGGCAAGGAAGGGGTGGGATTGACGAGAAGGGTGGGATGGGTGATGACGACAGGCAAGGAATGGGTGGGATTGACAAGAAGGGTGGGATGGGTGACAATAACAACGACAACAAGAACAATAACGGCGGCGAAGCGATTGCAGTAATGACACCGACAACAACAACAACAACTATAACAACAACAACATCAGCAACAACAAAGACAATAACTCCCGGTGCTGACGTCGACCCTCACCCTCAGCATGGTACTGACGAGAGGGAGTATGCCCTTGTGGAGGTGGGCAAGTGGGTGGGGGAGCCTCACCCTCAGCATGGTACTGATGAGAGGGAGTATGCCCTTGTGGAGGTGGGCGAGTGGGTGGGGGAGGTACTGATGACGGCCGCGGCTGCAGTAGGGGCGACGATCACCGTACAAACAAAGGCGACTATGGCGACGACATCAACAACATCTGCAACAACAACAACTACAACAACAACAGCAACAGCGACATCATCAACAACAACAACAACAACAACAACAACAACAACAACAACAACAACAACAACAACAACAACAACAATAACAGCGGCAATTAAGCCATTAACAACAACGTGGGCAATAATAAGGGCTGCCATGGTGGTAACAGAGCGGTGGTGGGGAACTACTGGCCTGAGAGGATGGCCGTCGTGGGATTTCGGGGTGAGAGTGTGTTTCTCCTTCCCCCCCCCTCCTGACCTGGTGTACTTTTATGTTCGTCTGTCTTTCCTTGGGTGGCACAGGGTGGGAGTTGGTTAGATGTTCTTCCCCCTGTTGAGTTCGGATGGATTGCTGATTGGAGTTGGTCTCTGCAACTTCAATCAGGGGGGGAGAGAGGTCAGGGCTTCGCCACCCCGATCTGCTGTTGGTGGAGTTGAAGATTGCTTGTTGGGTGTCGATGATGATAATTTTGCTGGCATGCAGGAAGTCAGAAATGAACATTTCTCGTTTTTCATGAACAGGAGGCCAATCCTTCCCTTCTGTAGGGGAGTAATCAATGCCTCTGTTCACTGTGTGAGGATTGAGCCCTCAAAGGGGCCTTGCCGTGGTGTACATGTTCTGGGCCAAGGCCCCCAGCAAGCATCGTGCCCGCCCTAAGTGAAGGCGGGCCAGCAAATCAACGAGAGCCCTCTGTTCAAACATTTCACRAAGTGGGGTCCATACAGTTGCCGCACGCCAGTTGGTTGGAGTGCACCGAGTACMGGATCTCTGCAAATGCATACTGGAAAWAGAGGCCGAAAATGCCAATGGGAAATCGGTCCACTATCTGAATCTGGACSCAGGCCYGGATGAAGAAGGCACAAYTGTACTRCGTGGGCCCCAACCACACTGGACCTGGGTACAGGTACTGGGGCCCAGGCGCAGGCTCAAGGGAGGCCGCCCACACGCAACACTGGCATATAGGCAGAGAGGGCRAGTGGGCAGGGATCTTGGCCAATGCAAGCAAGGCCGGCACGCTGCTGCGTTGCAAGTRTGCTGCGYTGCGYTAGGCTGAGGAAGGCAGGCTGGCGCTAAGCGGTAGAGCRCAGCCTGGGCGSAGGGCGCTGRCRRCCATAGCCGGGCTGCCTGTGGGCGCAGAAGGAGGTGAAGGGCGAAGGTGGTTCTTYGGAGGTGAAGGGCGCTGTGTGGGATAACAAGGGAGAGTGAGGGTGAAGAGAGGGAGGTACCTGGTGGAGAGGAGGTTGGCATTGGTGTTGACGTCATCACTCGCTGGTCGTCAAGTTGTCTGGTTGCTTCCATGCTGTAGTTGTAGTGATAGGTTGTAGAGTAGGTAGGGCGCCTGGCGCCATTCAAGAGAGAGAGCTACATTGGGTTATGTTGTTGTTGTTGCCCGATTGGGCTTGGACATTGACTCACGATTCTTCTGTATCGTTCTCAAATGGATGGTTACTCGGTTCCATTCTGCTATCTTCTCTTGCTTTGACTACTTGGACTTCAGTGTGATTTTGCAATTTGGATTTTTGTGCTTCGTCCATATTCATGTTCCTTGCAATTGCATAACGAAGCTGGTTATGATTCCCAGCTTACACACATCATATTAACGTGTGGGATTTGCCCCCTCGTTTGATAGATAGGTTTTCTTTGACTTCTCAACTCACCATCGTATAGGGAAGCTGGTTTTCATTTCCAGCTCAACATGCCATACACACCATATCAAGGTTAGGGTTTCGTCTGATTGACTAGATTGGTCTCGATGCCCCAGTCTATTTTGGAGATACCTTTGATCAGATCGTATGGGTTATCCCATCATCTGACATATATTCTTTAAATGTGCATACATAGGTAATACGTCATACACATCACATCAAGGTTAGGGTGTCGTCTGATTGATTAGATTGGTATCGATGCCCTAGTTTGTTTTGGAGATACTGTTGATCAGATGGATAGGTAGTACGTCATACACATCACATCAAGGTTAGGGTATCGTCTGATTGATTAGATTGGTCTCGATGCCCTAGTTTGTTATGGAGATACTGTTGATCAGAAGGATAGGGTTCTCCCATCATCTGACATATATTGTTTAAACGTGCATACATAGGAAGGTGGAGTCGTCAACACATCAACACATCTCTGCATAGGGACGCTGGACCCGATTTCCAGCAGATACATTCTCATCATTGTACAGGGATGCTGGACCCGATTTCCAGCAGGTGCAGCTCCCCACCAATAGATGGAGCCTTCGACGCCGGGACCTACTTACCGGGGATGCTCTTATCACCTCGTTAAGTAGGTTTCCTGTACACAAAGTTAATATATATATCGTCACAAACAGAACTGCCCGGTATATATATATATATATATATATATATATATGTATATATATATATATCGTCACAAACAGAACTGCCCGGTAAACCGTAGGCAGAGGGAGAGAGAAGAGGACAACAAACGAGGGGCTGTGACAAACTGTTTCGTCGGAGTTTCANCTGAGGAGATGGGGGCTCTCCTTAAATCCCTCCTGATCAGCCAGATCAAACCGGGTAGTAAGGCTCGTTCCGTACGAGGGTAAATAAGAGTGGATGGGCTGGCTTGCTCGGCAATGACTTGGGGCACAGGGGTGGGCCGACATTACACACGAAGACACTGCTGCTCAAAGATGCTCTTCAGCATGTTGGATTGAGGGGAGGGTAGGTTCTAATTGGTGCTCAACTGAAAAACACAACTATATCCACTGTTCATACATCTGCAACATATTTTAGTTTTATTGTTGATTAGTTGGTTGACAGACTGCTAACACCTCACAGACAGTTTAGTATAGGACTGTTGTATACTACCATAGCCAGTTTTGTGCAAAGCTTCTGTAAGTGAACTAATCATGATAGAACTAAACTATGTTGACAGTCTTTTGTGAATGTTGTAGGCTGCCACTTGATCGGTCAAGTAGGGGACCTGTCGGACACAATTATTTTTAGAAAAGTAGGTGCCGGTCAGACACATGCTGTGGTAGGACTCCAGCAGGGGGTTGTAGTGCAGATAGTGTTTGCCTAACTGATGAGTGGGTCAGACACTGATGAGGGTAGAGTTGACAATGTGAGACTGACACGTTCGAGATCACTTAGGGTCCCGCACGTGTTTCAGACCTTACAACCGGGAGACGAAAGACGGCTTCGTGCCGAAAATAGAGCCCGTGCTCTCGCAGCAGCCAGGGAAACAGCACTAGCTGCAAGTCAGGCGTTGGCAGCAGCAAACGCAGCAGCTAGAGAACAGGCAGCAGCAGCCAGAGCAGCAGCAATGGCTAACGGCGCAGCCTCTGCTGCGTCCTCGTCTGGGACCCAGTTGGGAATGCCCTCTGGGCCCGTGGGTACTTCCGGGTCAGTAGGTTCTAGTCAGTCCACAAGTCAAATGGCGGACTCGCAGTTAAGCCCGTTGACCCCACGCGGTAGGGAGCTCCTAGAGCTCCAACAGGTCGAAAGGATCCGCGAGCGGTTAGAGAGAGAAAAAGAGATCAAAAATAGAACAGCCAGGCTTGATACGTTAGAGGCAGACAAAGCTGCATTAGAGGGTTTGGATGAGTCAGCCATGTCTGACCAAATGAAAGTATTGAAGAACAGTGTACTGTCGCTGCATGCGCATGTGGACAGCAGACTGGACTTCATGCAGAACTCTTTGGACCAGATCTTGGACCTTATGCAAAGGCCAGGATTTAGGCCAGCAGCGCAGTCGCCGTTGCCGTTAACGGCGATGTCAGGCCCCTTTCCGGTGCAAGCTGGCACACAGCCAAGTGGTACGTCTGCAGCAGCCGCACAGACTGTTGCTTCTTCTTCTTCTGGTCCAGCGGCAGGTGCTACTCCACAGCCACAACAAACTGTTCCACCACAGGGACAGCAGCAAGGTCATTGGTACCCAAAGACCCCTATGAAACCGCCCCTTGCCTTCTCTGGAGAGAAGAAGGACGAGGAACTGAACACTTGGTTGAGAACAGTTCCAGTGTGGGTAAGGGCAAAGAGGACTTTGCAGGAGGAGGAGGTGATTACTGCTGCATCTTACCTTGAGGGTAAGGCAGCCAAATGGCTAGATGGATTAGTAGCGAAGGCCGGGTTCGGACGATGTATGGCGGACTGGGCTAAGACCCTAACGTTAGAGGAGTTCTTAGACATGGTAGAAGCTCGCTGGCATAATCCACAGGAGGCACAAATTGCCACTGATGCGATGCTCAGACTAGACCAAAGAAAGTTTAAGTCAGTCAGAGAGCTAACGTCTACCATAGAGAGCCTTATTGTCGTGCCAGGCATACGCTACGATGACCAAGTCTTATTGACCATGTTCGTGAGATGTCTGCCCGATAATCTCAGGAACTTGCTGGCCAGTGAGGCTCGCCTCGAGTATCATTCGTTTGAGACCTTATCTAGAAAAGCCTTAGACTTAGAGGCTACTCTAGGAAGTGCTCAGCCTACTCAGGTAGACACGAGGAAGAAGAAGAGTCCACAGGAGTGGAAGAAGAAGGGGAGTCGATTGATGATGGTTGAGTCTGATGGGACTCAAACTGAGATCGAAGAGTTTTCAGGCCTGTTGGACCCTACAGAGTACGGCGGCGAGGAGACCGCTGAGGGTAGCACCTTCGCCGCAGTTGTAAAGACTAAGGCAGGTGGCCGAGGGAAGGGCCATCAAAAGAGTCAAGGGCAGGCCGCCTCCAATCAAGCCAAGGTTGCTGATTGGGTCAAGGCAGGCCTTGATCAAGAAGTGTGGCGGGACCGTAGAGTGCGTGGTGCTTGCATTAACTGTGGTGAATACGGACACACCCAGTACAAGTGCAAGAACGCAAAGGTCACGCAGAAGATACCTCCTAAGGTAGGGGTACCTTCTTCCCAAGCATCTAGCTCGGGAAACATGTAAGGCCGGTGGAAGTTTTAGCTGCTTCTACTCATGGTGAAGTGGGCCAAATACCCTCCCCACTTCATGAGCAGGCCATAGCTAATGATTCTTTAGTCACCCTGCAGACTCATCCAGACCAAACTATACTCTGTACGTTGGATGTCTCTGATGCCTTAAAAGATTTAGAAAGTGAGTGGTCAAGCAAGGACCCTCGCGAATCTTGGGTGGCACTAAGAAGAGGTCCCAGAGGGGAACATTTCGTTGTGGAAGTTGTTGTAGGAGACCGCAAATGTGGTGCCTTAATAGACATCGGCTCCACACAGAATTACATAAGTCGCGACTACTTGGAAAGGCTGCACCTACAGGACCGGGTACAGCACCTTAGTAGACCGGTAGCATCTACTTTGGCCAATAAGGAGCGCATGGTTGTCACAGACTATATCAAGGATGTAGTCTGTACCTTCTCCTATGGAGGAGGGGAACTCAATCACAAGATTTCGTTCCTCGTTAACGACGACTTACCATTCGATATGTTGTTAGGCATGTACTACCTTGAGGTTGTCAAGCCCCAGTTTGACTGGGACAAGAAGGTGCTAAAGCATAAGTTGCCTGATGGAAGAACAGTGAGACTGACTAAGTTCACAACCAGTAGTATAATCGATACCTATGGCTGCTTGTGTGCATCAGTGTTCTATAACTACTATAAACAGAACCAAGAGGAGGGTATGTACCTAGTGTATGTCTCTGAGAAAGAGGGGGCCGTTAAAACACCCCCAAAAATAGAACACGTCGTTGCTAAGTTCCCTCATCTGTTCAAAGAGCCTACAGGAGTCGTAGAAAGGGAGGTTGTCCACGCCATAGAAATCATTCCAGGGAGTAAAACCCCAAAGGGAAGGATCTATAGGATGGCTCCGGCCGAGTTGGACGAACTTCGGCGACAATTGAAATTGCTGACAGAAAAGGGATGGATCCGGCCGAGTACTTCCCCATACGGATCTCCAGTGCTATTTGTACCGAAGAAGGGGGGTACATTCAGGATGTGCATTGATTACAGAGGCCTCAATGCCATCACAGTGAAAAACGCGGAGCCTCTACCTCGCATAGACGACCTATTGGATAGGGTGCAAGGATGTAAATACTATAGCAAGATAAACTTGAAGTTCGGCTACCATCAGATCGCAATAAGACCTGAGGATCAACACAAGACTGCTTTTCAGACCAGATATGGTCTGTATGAGTTTGTAGTGATGCCCTTTGGCCTTTGCAATGCGCCAGATACATTCCAACATGCCATGAATAGGATCTTCCATGACCACTTAGATAAGTTTGTCGTTGTCTATCTTGACGATATTCTTATCTTTAGTAAGTCTGTCGAGGAGCATGCACAGCACGTTGAGACTGTACTTTCACTCCTGCGACAGCACAAGTATAAGGTCAACCTAGAGAAATGTGAGTTTGGACGCACTAAGATCTTATACTTGGGTCATGAAGTATCCGCGGAAGGTATTAGGCCGGAAGATGCGAAAGTGGCTAGTATCAAGGACTGGCCACGACCTCAGACTGTTACTGAGGTCAGATCGTTCTTAGGAATGTGCGGCTACTATAGAAACTTTGACTGATCTAACTCGACTTGACACGCCGTGGGACTGGAGTGATGAGTGTGAGGCTGCTTTCAAACGATTGAAGCATGCACTCATGAATCATGAGGTTCTCATGGTGCCCGATCCTCAGAAGCCTTTCATTGTAACCACTGACGCAAGCCAATACGGCATTGGCGCAGTGTTGGCTCAGCAGGATGGGAAGAAGTTGAGACCGATTGAGTACATGAGCAAGAAAATGCCATCAAAGAAATTGGCAAAGTCCACCTACGAAAGGGAACTCTATGCTCTCTACAAGGCACTTGTCCATTCGAGGCACTTTCTGTTGGGACAATTCTTCTATTTGAGAACTGACCATCAGACCCTTAAATGGATCAAGACTCAACCGGCTCTTTCTGATGCACTCAAGCGATGGATTGAGGTCATCGATCAGTATGATTTCAAGCTAGAGTATCTGAAGGGAGAGTACAACAAGGTTGCAGATGCGCTGTCACGTAGAGCAGACTATCTAGGGGCGCTAGTTTATGAGTTTGGTGTATCTGAGGAACTAAATCGCTGGTGGGAGCCTATCAGGAAGACCCTGTCACGATGGACATCATACGCAAACTTCAGGCAAAAGACAAGGCCACAGAAGATGAGTTTGTGATGGTGGACGGACTTCTCTTTCTTGATAAGGCCGGATTTAAAAGGTTAGTTGTTCCATCTAGTGAACGTTTGCGTAGTTTATTCTTAGGAGAATGTCATGACGCAACCGGACATTTTGGCTACAAAAAGACGAGTGTCAATCTAGTACAACGATTTTGGTGGCCCAGAATGCTAGAAGATGCAAAGAAGTATGTGGAGACCTGTCAGGTCTGTTAGCGGGACAAGCCGCGAACTCAAGCACCGCTTGGGTTGTTGAAACCCTTACCTATCCCCGCTGGTCCGGGACAGAGTGTTTCCATAGACTTCATGGACACCCTGGTGACCAGTAGGAATGGCAAGAGGCACATCTTTGTCATCATAGACCAATTCACCAAGTACGCTAGACTAATTGCCATGCCAGAGACCGCAAGGACTGAACACATCATCAAGTTGTTTTTGGACAACTGGGTGCGTGATTTTGGACTACCAAAATCAATCGTTAGTGACAGAGATGTTCGCTTCACAAGTGAGTTGTGGAAGAAGACTGCTGAACAGATGAGCAGTCAACTTCATCTGACTTCAAGGAATCATGCCGAAGCCAACGGACAGATCGAGCACATGAACAGAGTTGTACAACACCTGCTGAGGCATTACATCAAGCCCAGCCAGGATGACTGGGATGAGAAGTTGCCTCTCATTGCCAGCCTGTACAACAACGTTGTACACAGCAGTACCGGCGTTAGTCCTAATCAGCTGCACTTGGGATGGAAGCCTAGATCAACTCTAGACTTCCTCCTACCTGAAAACCGACCTTCTGCAACTCCGGGCACACTTGAGTATGGTGTGTAGTACGAGAAGTTGCTACAATAAGTTGTCGAGCACATCAGGAAAGCTCAGCAAGCAATGATTGTTGCTGAGAACAAACATCGTTGACAGTCCTCATTTCAGGTAGGGGAACGTGTCTGGGGCAAGGCTAGTGAGCTAGGACAAGAATTCAGTATCTCTCGAAAACTAATGCCTCAGTATTTTGGTCCTTGGGAAGTTCTGGACATCGTTGGGGATGAGATAGATTGTCCTACGTATGTTATCCGTATCCCTGGTCATCTGCGCACTCACCCTGTCTTTCATGCCTCAAAGCTTGCACCTTTCGCTGAGACAGATCAATTCCCTTCAAGAAGATCGATGCTGCCCCCAACCATGGATGGCCAAGTGGACATCGACGACATTGTGGATCACAGAGACTTGCCTGTACCAAAGCCGCTGGGTCGAGGAAGACCTCCCAAACGCAAGAGAGAATATCGCGTCAGATTCAGGCATCATACGGATCCAAAAGAAGATCGGTGGTTCACCAGAGAGGAACTGATTGACACAGCTCCTCAAG
>BFEA01000051.1:4114035-4140625 GCA_003427395.1 Chara braunii
AGGTACTGGTGATTTAAGGGGATGCATGTTGTCCCCCACCCTAATCGGTGGTGGCCAGGGAGTAGGGTGGCGCCGCCTTGGGGGGCCGTGGTTTCTCTTTTTTTTCTTCTCTTTTATTATTATTGTCAGGGTCCAATGCTAGTTCTAGTGCCTTTGTGGGCCCTTGCTAATTCATACCTTCTCTCAATTTATGCCTATCATCCTTGCGTAGGGGCCATGCTGATTTCAACACGACCATTTTCGGCTGCATGATTTGATGATTGTGCGGTCGCAACCTCGATCGGAAAATTTTTTTTTTTTCTTTTTTTCTTGCAAGCCCATATATCGAAGCACTACCGGTCCACCCCTTAATCTCAATTTTTTTTTTCCCTCCCCTCAATCTGAATTGAAAATGCTTCCCGATAATTTTTTTATTTTTTGGATCGCACGCTTGGCGGAAATTAACAGCAACTTAGAAAACAATAAAACACGAAGGAAGGAGAGGACAACACGTTGACATCATACAAAGCCCATATAACGAATCCTGGCCAGACCATACTCACGCTAACACTTTCTTAAATGTACCTGACTGCAATTCCGACCAGCATCCAACGCATTTGACCGTCATCATGTCCAGAGCTTAGTCGAAAAAGAAAATAAGGAAATGAAGTTTGGCCCTACCACGTCCCACGCCTCACTGCTTGGCACTTGCCTCACCTCAATTAGCAGCGCACGTGTGACTTTTGTGGGGATATGCTCCCGGTGATTATGATTAGATTTAGAGAAGAAAACAGAACGGGGTAACTTCACGAGAGTCACAAAAACGTGTTATAATTGCACTACGGGGCAAGATACAGTTTACAATTGCACTTCAAGCACACTACCTGGCTAGAAAGTTGGGTTGTATACATTACTCGAACTGCAATTTGAAACTGCATCTCGCCCCAAAGTGCAAATATAACTCATTTTTGTGACTCCCACGTAGTTTCCCCAAACACGGGGTAAAATGATTAGATGTAGAGAATGTTCGCTAGAATCACCGAACCATCAAAAACGTTTCGGCTTTGGGAGGGTGTTCGAGTCTCTAATGGGGTTATTGCATACATTCCGAGAGAAGGCCATAATTTACAAGAGCACTCAAAGTGTAGGTACTTGCCCTATCAATTTTCATTTCCAAGCGGAATTAGATTAACATAATTGCCTAAAGAGTAACAAAGGCGCGCTAAGGTAGGCTCAAGCTAGCGCTTTGCATAGTTGTAGATCGTATGGTCAAAGCCTGCCTGACTGTGACACCTACAAGTCGAACAAAGACGGAAGTCGACCATAGTGATTCGGAGGCCTCGTGTGGAAGGACTCTCGCTCAACGGATCAAAGGTACACCAGTGATAACAGGTTGATGATTCCCAAGAGCTCATATCAACGAAGTCGTTTGGCACCTCATCATCTTGGGGTACTTACAAAAGTTAGGGAGGGCATTCGAGTCTTTCGCCACACCACCTAAGCTACCTGGCCTACCTGCAGTCATCCCACAAACGCCGCAAAATGAGGCTCAGAGGTAGTGGTGGTTAAACCACCACTACCTCATAGCCTTTTTTTTTTCGAGGACTGGAATTGCACGCCAATCAGAGGTCGAAGCACCAACGCGGCATTTTTGTTTTATTTTTGCTGGCGCAACCAGCCTTTTTGGTCCAGCAACACCCAGTCTCTTAATGACAGCAGAAGAATGCGGTATAGGTTATGTCCCCAACTTGGGAATACAATCTGAAAGTTAGTGGTGGTTAAAAGGTAGAAGGACTTGAGATATCATTATTGAACTGACCAGCCCCAGGTCATTCACAACTATGTTAGTTTGTTAATCTGACAACGTCAAAATTCTAACTTGGGTTGTATTTCAACAATTCATGGGTGTACCAAGTGAGTTGCACCCGGGAGTACGCACAACTATTTTAGTTGTATTTTGGGCAGTTTTCGACGTACATGCAGGGGTAGTGACTGTGAATTCTATTCGGGGAAGGGCAATGGCATACAAAAATTCACAAGGTCATCTATTATCTTCACCCGAATAGAAACGCCCGGTCATTGTAACCAGAGTTGGGGCAACTTCCAGTGAAAATACAGCTATAATGACCGAGCTTTCAATTTGGTTGCCCTCTAAGTTGCCCTCTCTTGTGCCTCAACCGTTTGGGTGAGCAAAAATGGAAAAGTAAATGTCAGTACAAGAATAAAAAGAAGAAAAAACAAACAGAAGAAAAAAACATCCCCACACAGCAAGAGATCCTCGTAGCACTAAAGGGGATGGGCGTCTTTCCTACGGAGTTTTGGCTCCACTTCTGGTCGCTGCTGAACAAGGATTTCATGAGGTACATCGACGCGGTCCAGGTTGAAGGACGCTTCAAAGATGTGATGAGTCAAGGGGTCACCACCCTCTTGTATAAGAAAGGGAACAGGGCAGAAGTCAGAACTACAGTCTGATCACGCTCCTCCCCGTGCCTTACGAAGATGGCGGCGAAAGCCCTGTGCAACCGACGGGCACCCAACATGATCCACCTCATCCGCATGGACCAGACAGGTTTCATGCCTCAACAAAATATACAAGACAACATCGTGCTGGTAAATGAAATCATCAAATATGCACGTCATAGGAAAATAGACGCCGCAGTTCTATTTATCGACTTCGAAAAAACGTACAACCACGTGGACTGGCAGTTCCTTGACCTTGGTCTAGCAAAAACGAACTTTGGACCTGCATTTAGACCCTGGATCAACACACTGCATCACTCGGCAGCAACTAACATAATGCTAAATGGTCACTTGTCGTCCCCATTCCCCCTCAGCAGATCATTCAGACAAGGGGACCCGATAGCCCCCTTGCTCTTTGTGGTTGTGATGGACGCACTTGCATCGCTCATCCGAGCGAACCCGGTCATTGAGAGAATGACTATTCCGGAGTTGCCCTCCCAAAACACCTCGATCACCTCACTGTTTGTTGACGATGCCTCATCGGGTTCCATGAAAGCGTTGACAGATACCATCTACCTGTTCTCCGTCGCAACGATATATGAAAGTGAACTGGGGAGCAAAAGCGGAGGGTTGGTGGCTACATTCAAAGGACCGCCCCGCACTGAATAACCCACAGGTCAACTGACGAACAAAGGAGGACACAATCCGGATATTGGGAGAGCGCCTCACAGCCTTGGACCCGCCCAAAGACCATGGGAACCAACTGGTCCAAGCTGCAATCCAAGCCATGACAAATGGAAGGGACTTCACACTTCATTAGTAGGCAAGGCAATCGTGATCAACAATGCAATATTGTCAACCATATGGTATAAAGCGGTCTTCTGGGTCATGCTCCCTAGATAATTGACTCGGCTAAAGGAAGCAATTGCAGCGTACCTATGGAGAAATGACCACGAACTCAAAAAATGCATCAGATGTGTGGCTTGGGCCCAAATAGCTTAACCAAAGAGCATTGCGATTATCGACCCAGAGGACCAGATCAAAGTGTTGATCTTCAAGGTCATCATCAGGTTGTTAATGGTTGATGACATCTCTCATGGGCCCCATAGGCTCACATCCAACTAGTTGACCTCGCATAGCCAACACCGGAAAACAAACCTGTCCACCCCTTACGATGGCTTACGAACCCTGCTTGGTCGGTCCCTAAAATCCCAAGGACAAGGACTGACAACACCAATGCGACGATGCCAAAAACAGACTTGGTAAATGACTCGTTGTGGGCCTCCCTTGTAACCTTATGGAGGGATATAGGCTCGCAGAAACAGTTTCCTCGATCAGGGGGCACAAAGTCTGGAGACAGGCCTAGTTTGGAAACACCCAATTGCTAAACCACCAAGGACAACCCTTCTCCATAGCACAACAGTCCCACTGACTATCATGCATGAGGAACATGATATTTACCATTGGGGATCTTTGGGACAATAGTCGAGGCACATAGAAAACCGCGTCGCAACTACGAGCTCGACTAAAAAACATGAAGCATCTGGTGGAGAAACTGCAGCAACTCCAAGATGTCCCCATAGCCAGGCTTCGCGCCCTTAAACATGGGTCAAACTTTTTTTTTTTTTTGTGGGGGGGGGGGGGACAAATGCCCCAGTCTATTCATGAGGAGCAGCACATGGTGGGAACTGGGCCCAACGTCCCATATAGAGTTACATAAGTCATTTGAGATACTGGGGTCATTACCCGGCTTCGGCTGAGAATCAATCTGAGAACTATTGAGAATTATTGAAAAAAATCAAGAGAATTAAAAAGAGGTTGAAAAATTATAAATGACTACTGACCTCTTTTCAAATGCTGAGAATCCCTAGACCCCCAAACAAAACACTCTAAAACTATCCAACACTGTCTTATTCACTGTCGCGCTCTCCAAGGCCTCACACTCCCGCTCGACTAGGTTACAGAGCAACACGACTCACCCCAGCTCCGGCCAGCGTTGTCCCAACAACAACCCTTGGTTGTCCCTTGTAATGCCCACCCCAAAGCATCCCCAGATCTCTCTACCAGGCCTCATGCTCCTGCAGTCAGCAGGTGACAGGGCAACACCCCAGCACCGGCCAGCGTCGTTCTGACATCGAACAACCATAGGTCTATGAATGTACCAGTATCAAACAGCCTAAAGCGAGTTGCTAGAAGTCCCCATAATCCTAAAGCATTCTCTTTTTTTATATACAGATAAGTTTTGAAAATTTGAGATATTTGAGATACCGGGGCCATTACCCGGCTTTGGCTAAGAAAATTTGAATTTCTTAGCAAATTACTACAACGAAATTCAGGAATAAGCAAAGTTCAGAAAACGACTCAGAACTCCCCCATCAATCCTCTTTACCTCACTCTTGCAAGACTTACTGCAGCACAGCCACCATCTCAGTTGCTGTTGTACCCTATTTCCGTCCTACAAGCTAGCCCCCTCACTAGTAGGACGCTTGAGAGGGCCCTTTTGTTTTTAAAAGAGCATTCAGATCGAGAAATACCTGGCTTAGAGCCTTTCAGTGGTCCACCCCTACCTGCCTCATCCCTATATCCCGATACTTAGTCTCTACAAGGTCTCACGCCCCCAACTGTTAGGTTACAGAGTGGCACGACCCACCCCAGAAAACTCCCACTTGCTATGCTACAGGGCAAACCGACCCGCCCTGGCTCCGACCAGCATTGTCTAAGTACCAACTTACCAAACGACATTAGAGTGCCTTCCACCCTCGACAACTCCCAGATCTCTCTACCAGGTCTCTTGCCCTCATACAGCTGAAGCTGCAGGGCAGTGCGACCAAGCCCCAGCACCGACCAGCGTCGTTCTGGCCTCGTCCATTCGCAAGCCCACGGAGACCCAAGACTACAGCGAATACCAGACAAGCCACCAATCAACACCGTAACTGTAGATCCGATCACTCAGCTTCTTCAGACGCTGGTTGCAGATATCCCATATAAAATCCCTCACAACCCTACTCCGACAAGTCTTACTGCAATGAAGCCACCATCTTCACCGCTGCTGTACCCTATTTCCACCCTGCAGGTTAGCCCCATGGCCGCATAGCGCATTTTCCCCCACCATCGCAACCCTGGCCCCCTACGCCAACTTACAAATAATTTTATTTTTTTAATCAGAAAATTTAATCTCATTCCAAAACATATTCAGAAATAAAAAAGCTATGAAAAACAGAGAGACAAAAATCAGAAATAGAGCCACCTTCAAAACCACTCAAACGAACATTCCACCCTCATTCCTCCAACCCCCTACTCTTCTTCATCCCCCGACGAGCCGACCTCCTCCACCACATAGTTCGCGGGATGAGAACAACAACCGCACCCACACAATGGACACCTTCCTCCACCATTCCTCATCTCATGACGAGCCAACCTCCTCGTCCCAGAGTTCACAAGAGGAGGAATAGCAGAAATCAGGTGAACCCACCAATCCTTACCCTCCCTCAATAAGCGCAACACTACACTTCATCAGAAACCATCAGAAACCATTTCCCCTATTCCCTACAACCCCCTACTCTTCATCATCTTCCGACGAGCAGACCTCCTCCACCACATAGCTCGGAAGACAAAACCAGTAGACAAAACAACCTAACCCAATCCCATAATGGTTGAAAACAGGCTTCGACTTTTCATCTTCCTTCGACGAGCCGACCTCCTCCACCACATAGTTCAAAGAAGAGGAATAGAGGTAGTCACAAAAAAAACTTTGAATGCGTTTAACGAGCCAGCGACAATCAAAGGAACCGTCCTCCCTCTTCCCTCCAACCCCCTACTCTTTTTCATCCTCCGACGAGCCGACCTCCTCCACCACATAGTTCGTGGGATGAGAACAACAGCCACAACCACACAACGGACACCTTCCTCAACACATTTCACCTCTCACGACGAGTCGACCTCCTCCACACATAGCTCGCAAGAAGAGGAATGACAAAAATCAGGTGAAAGCCCTCACCCTAATAAGCGCAACACCAACCCCACTAAACTCTTACCTCACTTCGACAAGACTTATAACAGCTCAGCCACCATCTCAACTGCGGCTATGCCCTAATCCAATCTCACCAGCTAGCCCTTCTCACCAGCAGGACGCAATTTCTCTAGCCATAAACCATCCCCCCCCAACCCAGGTACCACGCATCCTCAAAACACCCGGCCCGCAAACGATGAAAAATAGATGGGTACCCACTCGAAAATTCCTCAAGAAACGAAATTTGGATACAAGTTCAGAAACCTTCTATTGACCACGTGAAAAAAACCTATGAATGATAGATTTGAATATCCCAAAAAGGATCTTCGAATCGGTTCTCAAACCGCAGTTTGAGAATTTTTAGCAAAAGGATTGACACTTTTTTTAGAAAATTTGTAAGAACATACTTTTAGAAATTGAAACTTTAAAAACAAAATTAGAAAATCTATCTGAGACAACTTTTTGAAATTAAAATTTAGAAACAAGATTAGGAAAACTATCTAAGATATCCCATATTGGACTCACAAATATATGAAATCAAAAAAGTAATCCTGATCGTGATTAAGATCATTGTTAAGGGAAGAAACTATGTACCAAAGGACATACTCACGGAAAAGAATTGCACACATCATTGAAATCTTATTATCAAGAAAAAATCAAGAATCATTAGTTGAAATCGTCAACAAAAAGTCAACCTCAAAATGAAGAGATTTGTTATCAGAACATTATTCGTAGATTTCGAATTATAAGACATCCAAGCCACGCGTGTGCTGAATCATAATCCAATAAAAATAGTCTCCCATCCCTTCTTCCTCAACCAAGCCACTTACCTCACACCCCTCAAACCCTACCCCTGTGTTTTTGGGGAAGGAAAAACTCCCTTGCGCCCACTGCTAGCATATAGGCTCAAAGCAAAGCTAACACCAAAGACATAAACAACCATCTTCAATCCCCCGAAGGAAATTGAAAACAGTGTGGCACCCCCTCGCCAAACCTGTTGACGAGTCCCCACAAGCGGTTCAAAACCACCTTAACTATACCCATACCATACTGTTGAGGAAGAGGGAAAGGTTTTCAAAAAACGAGGACGACAAGCCCTAACCCAGTCCGACTTACATAAAGGCGATTGGGTTATTACGACAAGATCACGCCTCATCCCCATGACAATCTTCAAGGTTCAAAAGTGCACAACAACAGGTGCACAACTCCAGGCGTAGGAGCCGGAGCTACCAGAAGCTTGACTCACGCAACTGAAAAGAAACCCGGATCTGAATGAGGATATGTCGTGATTTGGCCTCATCCGAGTCCGAGTTCTGTGCGATGACAAAGGGGGTGGGTGGGCCTACGAGGCTTCTACCCCGATCTCCCATCTTCGCTTCGACCCAACAGAATGAGAATGAGAGGGTAAATAGCCAATACCGTTGTGGAAATTCAATGTAAAAGATTATTATAGGAAAAGACACCAAACGATCGACACCACCAACATTATCAAACACCGGTGGCAGCGGGATGCATGCCCGGATGAAACAACCATGCACACCTTCAAATGGTCCCGATATACCAACCTGATGCCTACATCCCGCTGGGCACTGCAATGACAAATTATCTACTGATGCCTGGGTGGTCTCCAAATCACAATTGGAACAAATAGGGTTATTATCTCTCATTTGCTCCTATTGTGGTTCCTCCACAAAACAACAGGTTGCCGATTTGAAGCACTGCCTGCTCTACTGCCCGATGGTATGACATGTATGGCGGTAGTAGACGGCAGCCCGACACTTTCTCATAGCTACTAACTTCCCATGGGACCAGGTGGCAATCAGATAGACGACTTCTCCAAAGTCTCGACTTACGCGGCACACTGGTGAGTTGCACGGCATACGCGGACTCCGTTCCAGCTAAACCTGTTAAAAGGTGAGTTGCACGGCATACGCGGACGCGTACCTACTCTCGCGTACGTGTACGTGAGCAGAAACACGCATACATACACATGTTTTTTATTATTATACATAGGCAATGTCGGGCTTCTCCCTCAAAGGGGAACACATATATATTAACAATTTTACACATACACTCACACACACACACACACACACACACACACACACACACACACAAGTTGGTGTGAGTAAAGTCGACCACTTTTCTCAGGGGTGTCACTAACTCTGGGTGATGTGGTGACACTGGTGAGTCCATAACCATCAGTCAGTCAGATGCATCTTGGCCAGATTGTCAGGGTTCAACCTCCTCATAAGTCGGTGCAGCCATGCTTTTTTAAGTGTACAGCGAACATGACACATACACAGACACACACACACACACACACACACACACACACACACATACATACACACACACGCACACACACTCTCACATACACACACACACACACATAGTTTGTTTATCTGTCTGTCTATCCATGCAACTGTAAGACAGTCTGACTGTCATATATGGAATGGTGGACAGATTGACTGCCAGACAGACAGTCAAACATGAAATACAAACAGATAGACGAACAGACCCACAAACATCTGCCTACAGATTGACTGACAGATCGACAAACACGCATATAGACAGGGTGACAGAGTGACAAAGTGACAGACAGACAACTACACGTGACAGGACCTTGCAGACAGACACACAGACACGCAAACACCCAGAGTGACAAACAAACAGACAGACAGATTGATTCCGACACAAATTGACCGACTGAGAGACTGACAGGCTAACAGGATAGCGAGCCACCCGCGCCCCGACCAACCCCTAACCCCACCTTGCCACCCACCTGCGCCCCGACCAACCCCGAACCCCACCTTGCCACCCACCTGCCCCCCGACCAACCCCGAACCCCACCTTGCCACCCACCTGCGCCCCAACCACCCCGAACCCCACCAGGCCACAAAACGGCCCTAAAATGGCCCCCAACGACCACGTACGAGGGCCCCATTTCGATGTTCGCACGCACACGTACGTGTATATGTGCATACATATGCGTGTGTGTGCAGGGACCGTGTACGTGTACGCCGTGCAACCCAAGTTCAAATATACACGATTGGAAATTATGATGGTGGCGTGGCGGGCGCGATGCTCTCACGAAAAGAAAAAAACACAGTTTTGTCTTTCTTCAGCCTAAACAACATATCACAGACACTATATGAACGAACATTCTAAGAGCTTGGAGACAGTTGAAGACCACCCTGGAAACAACAACGGACCACACGCAAAGGGCGTAACAACTTGCTCTGTTTCAGGACATATGGCTCGACCTTGGAAGACTGATAGGGGAACTGCAACTCGACCATCACCTGCAGTGCAAACAATGGTGGCGAGAGGAGCATCGGCGGCAACGACGACCCCTGACCTGCTTTGCCTGCCCGTTGCCAGAACGACTGCTCAGAGTGTGCCCTGATGCTGATCAATCTCCCTTGCCTCCAACCAATGACTCACAGCCCCTATGCGGCCCGACTGGAGGGCGAAACGGAACACAGACAATGGCCTTCCCCCACCATCTCCCCCCTTCCCCCCCCCCCCCCCCCCCCCCCCCCCCCCCCCCCCCCCCCCCCCCCCCCCCCCCCCCCCCCCCCCCCCCCCCCCCCCCCCCCCCCCCCCCCCCCCCCCCCCCCTATTTGGCCTTGATGGCATGTTTCTTTTTCCAGGTTTGCAGATATGTTAGGGCAGCGGTCTAAGTTCTGGCCATTCCTATCCCTAGACTTGACTCCCAACACCTCTGTCCACAACTCATTTCTCCTTTCAGGTTGTTTGTTGAGGATCCCCGGCCTCAGTGATATTCAATGTGTATAATATGAACTTTATGAAGCCATGAGGGCTCATTTTATTTGGCCGGGCGGGGGGGCGAGGGGGGGGAGGGGGGGGGGGCAGTGGCAGAGCATGTTTCCATGTTCTAGATAACGATTCATTCTCATTTTGTGCATTTGGTGAGTGGAGGTATGAGGGGCGCTGTGTGCTCATTATAGCTGCAGCACTTCAGGTATAACAAGCACACAGCAGGCATCGACTCTCCACTCACCAAATGCGCAAAATGAGAACGAAATCTTCAGCCAGAACATTGAAAGACGCACCATCTCACTCTACCACTCATGAGCAGTACTAATGTCCTACAAGAGGCGGTGCACCTTTCCATGTTCTGGCTGAAGATTCATGCCCATATGGCGAATTCGGTGAGTAAAGGCACGATGCCCGCTGTGTGCTCAGTATAGCTGTAGTGGTAGCACCCAATCTCTCCCGAGTTCCGTCAACATTACCTCCACACGGCTCCCATCATGTACTTCTCCGTTTCCTCTATGCTTGTTTTGAAGAAGATCCGTCCCATCCTTTCCTCTTTTCTTCACGATGTGTTGTTGCTATCCCCCTTGTACCTCCATGAGAGCTCTCATTCGCCTGGTAAGTGATGCCCTTGCTCCTCCGTGACTGCCCTGCATGTTATTGCTTCGCTTGTTCCCGGACGATCCCTCACCCAATCATCCCTCGTGTTACATTCTGATGTGCCATAAGTGTTTCCGCTATACTGTTTACAGTGTTTAGCCCTTCATTCATTCCCTCCTTTGCTCGCCTATGGGACGGCTCCTTGATCATCATGATTGATAGCTCCATCCACCCTGCCCTCTTCTATCCCCCTTGTCACACTATGCCCCCCTTGTCACAGTCCGTCCCCCTTGTCACACTCCGTTACTTGTTCTATACCTTCACTTCGCTATCGCCATCCCAATGATCCACCACTCCTATCATACTACCACATGTTTACTACCAAGAGACCGATCCAGGTGGGGTCTGGGTCAGTAGGAAGGGTGACTGATGCAGCCTCAAGGGAAAGACAGAGCTCCAGGCTAGGAACTGATATGACCATAGTCCCAACAAACACTGTGCTGAGATGATGTTCCTAAGGAACGCTGGACCCGGTTTCCAGCAGGTGACGATCCCCACCAATAGATGGAGCAGCCCGACAGGCAAAGCCTCAAATCTGGTGGTTCTCTTAGTACCACAACAAGCACTGTGCTGAGATGATGTTCCTAAGGAACGCTGGACCTGGTTTCCGGCAGGTGACGCTCCCCACCAATAGATGGACCCTGTCTCTTATACACATCTAGATGTGTATAAGAGACAGCACCAATAGATGGACCAGCCCGACAGGCAAAGCCTCAAATCTAGTGGTTCTCTTAGTACCATAACAAACACTGTGCTGAGATAATGTTCCTAAGGAACGCTGGACCCGGTTTCCAGCAGGTGACGCTCCCCACCAATAGATGGAGCAGCCCGACAGGCAAAGCCTCAAATCTAGTGGTTCTCTTAGTACCACCACCGGGATAGAGGCATTGCGCAAGGGTTTTATTCAAAAAAAAAAAAAAAAAAAAAAAAATCTGATCAGTTCAGGTCTCTCATATCGCCATTATGATGGTATCCTAGTGGATTCCTTGAGTCCTCCTTGCTCGTAGAGGTTCCCCTCCACATGTCTCTTGTGTTGTCATTTCCATATGCACACCCTTCCTACCCCTCTTCTCTCCTGTCGTCCAAACGGACGCTCCGCTCCTTGTGCTGGCCCGTAATACACCAAGTGCTAGTACCAGGGGTCCAGAAGTCAGATGGGGTTCCCCTGGGACGGTACTAGGCCAACGGGCTGATTTTCTAGAGAACCATCTCTCAAGCGATGCAAACTTATCGCACCAACCGCCTGTAATTTTTTTGCTCCTTGAAGTTGGTACATCTTGAGGATGGGGATGAGTAAGAAGGTCTAATAAGTAGACAAGTGCTAAAGAGTGGGGACGATCGATTGCTTGGAGGGTTGGCTGGTAGAGGGAAGAATGGGCCGCGGAAAGATTGGATAAGATACAGAAGAGGGGCAAAAAGAGGGGAGGCACCTAGAATCAACACTAGGCCCTCCCCAAACAGAGAGGCTGGAGGGTAGATGGTGGGTTGGCTGTTTGGTGGATGGTACTAAGGTGGAATATTCTCCAAAAAGTATGGTGGAATGGGCCAAGGAACAAGACATAGTTAGGGATCGGTTGATCCTTCGGAGCAATCAGGAGAGCTTAGGATCAGGCAACGCAAAGGGTCGTATAGAAGATCACAAGGATGTGTGGCTTGCTGCCATGTACGATCTTGGATATCCAGGACACCCACGGCTCACATCTCCAGGTGATCATTGTGCACTCAGTGACTTCCCTTGACAACACCATAAAGAAAAAAAGGGAAAAAAAAAACACGATCTTGGATAAGGGTTCAGTGGGAGTACTTTTGTGGGGAATAATGGTCTAGACTTCTACGCTAAAACAATTCACGAATTGTTGTATCACGCATTGGGGAAAGGTGCGACGGCGCGTACAGAGGGTCCAAGAATCGAGGTAAGGTTGGGAACCGTATCTATGTTATACGGAACTTATACCCTAGATGGACGTGGGAAGGAGGGTTTGTTGATGCTGGGATGGAGTCTGGGTGATCTAAGGGCAGACAATGCTAGCAGAGGAAATAACATTGTCATATCCCTAGGCAAGGCAAATGGTGGGGTTGGACTGATCTCTATATGAAACTATTTTAGGACATATATCGTCCAACATAATATGACCCAAAATCAAAGAAAGGATGTTGATTCACGATTAACGTGCCAGTTTGGCGCCTACATGCGATACTTCTTTAGAGAGTGTTGTGTCGTTGTTGTTGTTGTTTTGTTTCTCCCCCGATGGAGAGCTTTATCTACAGTGACGTCTTCGATGCTCAAAAATGGAGAGGCAGTTTGGAAGTTCCCAAAGACTACTCTATAGCGCAATGAACCAATGAAATCACATTGATTCTCACACCACAACAAGTTCATGCTTTATCACGCCAAGCACGATATGCAAATCAACACGACGAGGACACTTCAGCTCTTCTGCGGAAATGAAAAGTCTTATACCACAAAGTGTCATGTACACAAACTTGGACGGTTATGGCCGCCCAACAACTTCAATAGGTGTAACTTCCCCCCTCTCGCAACCCCATACTACACTATGGTCTCTCTCTCTCTCTCTCTCTCTCTCTCTCTCTCTCTCTCTCTCTCTCTCTCTCTCTCTCCCTGCCCAACACCGTTGACGACTCTCTATCGCTGCCTCTCAACCTCACTCGATTCTTCGTCGAGACCATAACAACATTTCCACAACAAGCTCAATGGAAATCGTGTCAATGCCTTTCTGCTGCTGGACTTTTGTACTTTATGGCAGTTTCCAATTTTGAACTTCTCAAGTAAGGATACCTACTTTTGTTGGTTGCGGTCTGCCGTCGATGCTTCTAGTAGTTTCTCTGACTTTCACGGGAGCGGCCAACTTGGGATCTACAAAGAGATGGACTGACTATACCAAGAGACCTACTAGATCTTACATGCCTATTGAACTCAACCCAACCACCCCACCAGATTGACAACTAATATGGTATGCGGGACGCTGAGGCTTTGGGGTTGTTAGTGGAACTAATATATTGAGACACGTGAAATCATTACAATAGGTTGGGAACCTATAGTGAATTGGAGGACACTGGATGTAGGGTCTCTACTTTTGCTTTCTTAAAAAGGAGTGGTCGTTGAAGTGAATTGTTTTCAATTCAGGATTTAGAACTTTATCTTAGTTCTTATGTATCTCTATTGCGACTAACGATTTTGAATTGTGTTGTTCTCATGAGTTGGACGATGGTGGATGTGGGGTTTCTAATTTTGCTTTCTTGAAAAGGACTAACAGTCGGAGTGAACACTTCTCAATTCAGGGCTTTGGGCTTTATCCCGCACTTTCTATATTTCTATTGTGATTGACGATCTTCACTTTTAGAGGGGAGGGTGTGCGGAGAATTGGGGCAATAGACAATTTCTGAATTTGACTTCGACTGAGCAGGATAGGGGGTTGGTAGGATTGATAGGAGCCTAAGGGTGTTCAAAGGGTTGTACTAACAATTGAATGTGGATGTATAAGTGGAGAGACGCAAAACATTGTTATTTTTTTGCTTGTTTGTATCTCTGGATAAAAGAAATCCAGATAGAGGCAGTTGATCCTGTTTCGTTTGCTAGTAGGATCTCGCCCCTGGAGTACTAAGATTTCTTTCATTTTTCAGTTGATGGGTGTAAAATAAAACTGAGCATAGCATCATACATTATCGCACAAATAATGTCGATCCTCCTACCACTACAAAAAAATCTCAATCCTATTTCATTGTTAGTGCGACTGAACCTCAGTGACTTTCTTAAACCAACCATACTGCTCTCTTTCATGCCAAAAGAAAAAATATATGTTTTTTATTTCTTAAAAAGAACTTACACAAAATTTGATAAAATAACTTACGCTAAATTTGATATTTCTACAATACGGGAAATATCCCTCCGTTTATGTTGGAGCTCTTTATACAATGCATCTTGAATCTGTGCAAGACACACAAATCACACATTGGCATTTAAACAATAGAGATAAAAAGAAAGTCAGCATTTTTCTTAAATAACAAGTTATGAACCATTTTTCAATTTGTATGTATCATCATTATTTGTGCAGCGTCCATATGAATCTTTGTCGTGTCATTCCATGTTAAAAACTATTTTGATATTAATCTTCACTTATGTTTTTTTCCCCCTATTTTAATATTTCACCTTGTGCTTTGTTCATATTTTGAAAGCAACCATGTCATTTGTTAGGTTATATCCTTGGGACCATCGAACAATTTTTTTTTTTCCTCAAACAAAAAAGTTTTTTTACATTCCAATGACTTTGTTGATCATCACTTTGAAGGGATTAACGCAATGCATCTAGTAAAAATGAAAAAGCAATAAAGCAAGTTTTGCAATATACAGGAAATAAAATGAATCCTTATAAACATTTTAAAGAGTTTGGAAATGTATTATTGCTCATTTACTAAATAATTTTTCAACATGTGATGCTTACTCTGAATAGAATGGAATTATCCGTAAAGGTTGCTCCTTTATTGGAGAAAGGCTTCGAATGTTGTTTGATGGAAAAACACAAAATGTCGCTTCATCTATAAAAAAAAGGTAAAGCGAAATCACTATTTAAGTCTTTTTTTAACAAATTATAATTTATTAGTGGTCATCTACATATGTTAGAAAATAAAAGCAATATTTCACAACATGAATGTATAGAGGAAGACGGAATTGATTACCCTCTTGCAATGTGGATTAGCTACCTTCAAAATTGAAAGTGTAGGTCACCTTAAAAACAGGAATATACAGCGGAATACGACATTGATTACCCTATTGCAATGTGAATTAATTACCTTCGAAATTGAAAGTGTAGGCCACCTTGGGACCCTCATGGCTCCCACGACAAGTTTCTGACCCTGTCTATCTATGATATCTCATAACGAGCAATTAGAAAGTCTAACAAACATTTCTCTTATTTCATTGATACAATGAAGCCTCATGAAATTAAAAAAATAAAACTTTAATTTACAAAAAAAAATAAATGTAGAGACAACTATTTGGATTCAATGATCCACTTACCCTCCTTTCTGTGAGGTTTATTGTTTCTTTATTTGTTTTTAATTGTAAATAGCAGTCCACTTTCCCCCGTCTCCCCCCAAAAAATGAATTGTGGTACCAACTACAGATCTTGATAATCACGTGGTTAATAAAGGAGTTCATAATTTTATTTTTATTTTTCCTTAAAAAAAAGAACATTTTGAATTTAGGATCACTTAAACGTATCAATGGATGCAATAAACCTCCCAACAACTAAACCTAGCATGTTGTTAATGGGGAGACTTCGCACTTGTAGCAACAATACCATAATACATACATTTTTTTTGCTGAAAAATTACAAATGTCGAGTTGTCAATCAAACTAAACTCTATAGACAATTATCATCTAGCATTTTCCCTTGTATATATCGTACGTAGATTATGTACAAATACAACATACGAGGTGCATTATGACATACTGTAATTGACATTTGCTTTACAATTTGAAGTACCAATTTTTTTTTATATACCCTAAGAAAATAATATTATTCAATTACTTTTGAATGTATATATTAATAATTGTAAAATAGCAGTATACTATACACACTATACAAAAAACTTTTAAAAGGTTAGAAGAGATTCTATAAGACCAACTATAGTTTTTCACATTCACCACTTTCACATTTTATCAATTGTGAAAAATTCATGATTTTCACATTCATATCACAAGCAATTTTTTTTTTTTCCTTTCAAAAGTTGTGATACGATAATTTAAGTTTTTTATTGTAGAGCCATATCATAATGATAATAATAGTAAAATAACAGTATATTATGCACATACTACAAAAACCTTCGAAAGACTAATAGATATTCCATAAGACTGACTTGAGTTTTTTACATACACCACTTTAACATTTCATCAATTGTGAAAAAACATTGATTTTCACATTCACATAATAAGCAAACTTTTTATTTTTGAAAAGTTATGATACAGTAACTTAATTGTTTTACAGTAGAGTCATATCATAATAAAATAATGAAGAAAAAAAAAAATGTTTTATTCAAATATGAACTACATTCTGTTCAACTATGACATTTATATGTTATATTTGAATATAACGTATGTATCGTGTACGTCAATGTATTGGCCTTCGGGTTTGACCGCATTGACACTCGAAATGTACTAACTTTCAGGCCTCCTGCTCCAAGTGTTCTGTTGAACGACGAACTTTTAGTGTGTTTTTTTTTTTAACCTATCATTTTTTTTTTCAGGGTATGGAAGTAAGGGTGTTCTTCTCTCTTCCGTTTTTTTTTGTGTGGCAAGTTTGTTGTCATCGTTCAACCACCCTACCCTCCTCCTCTTCCCATCTTTGAATGTGTATCTAGGTGCATAAAAAGGTAGGGCGAATGTTTGGGTTTTGATTGATTTAATGTTTTTTTATTGATTGATTGATTGATTGGTTATTCTATTGATTAATCACCTTTATCATTGCAAATAGAAAAAGATCATCAAAAAAAAAAAGACAATACGTGCTTATGTGCACGCTCATATGTGGGGGGTGGGGAGCGGGGGGGGGGGATAAATGAGTGCGTGTGTGGGTCTGGGGGGGGGGGGGGGGGGGGGGGGGGGGGGGGGGGGGGGGGGGGCAGTTTGCCTAAGTCACCTTTGGTAGACTTTGCAATAATTGATGTCTAATCCATGATAAATGATGACGGAGTCATCGAGGTGGGACAAAATAGTTGGATGCGCGACGTGAGTGGCTGTTGAGAAAAAGACATTGCCTCCAAAATAGTCAGATATGTTGAGTGAGCAGTTGTTTAGAAAGCAAATGAACGTCAATATTCTCAATAGTCTAGCATGATAAATCTGATTGTAATGATTACCGTAAACTTTATCAACTATCGTATCAGCAAATGAAATCATTATTTGCTTCATTTCTCTTGTCATAATGAAGTGCGGCAAGGGCACGCGTTGACTCTACTCACACCAACCTTACGCAGTAATTGTTTTGATCATGGAGCTTTTACAAAGATGCTATTTAAATCACTACTTCAATCGTGGGATCCATAATTTCACGAGGGAAAATAACAGCCTGTGAAAATTAATAATGAAATTGTTAGTGAGAACAAAAGGAAAAATAGGTAGTAGATTGAAAGATCATGGTTGTGTCGCACCATGCATAATTAAATTTTATCGCTTGTGTATGGTTCATGTATGCATGGATTTGACATGGCAAACTCTTCTTCTACTTCTAGTCGAATTTATCTAACTACCTGGATAGGTGAAAAATTATTTAACACAAATCACATATAAAAAAAAGGTAGTATAATATCAGAAAATTAAGTAACCGGATAACGTATGAAAAGACCTACACAATTTAAAAAAATGAAGACGTCGGATAAATAGTCAACTTTCACATGATACAAAGTATGCCACTGTTTTATTGAAGTGGTCAAGTTTCTAATATTTCAAATTATAACAAAATTTTAAATTTGAAGAAAGCCCCCACAAAAAAAAAAAAAAAAAAAAGGCACCACAGTTTTTCTCCTACACGGAAACTCTCTGCAAACTTGTATGGTTGTCCGACGTGGGAGAGAATTCATCCTACCTTCTTTACCCAAATACCACGTACAGTCATTATAATTGTATTTCAATTATCTTTCAGTTAATATAACAATCATAACCATATGCTGTATTCAGGTGAAGAAGATAGCTCTATAAGCCCTTTTTCGCACACATTGTTAGACTCCTATGAAATTTTTACCTTCCCGTGCTCATTCAAAGGAGAGATTATGTTTTCTACTGCCTACCACTCGTGCTCCCATTAGTTGTATCTAGTCCATGGTCATATCCAACTTCCTACTTCTTTAAGAAGTGCAACCTGCCATTTATTGCTCAATAGCTCCAGCTCATAGGCATTGTCTTCTTATGTTTTTTACCTTATAAATGACCATGATAGCAGTAGAGCAGAAATGGGGACTACCTACTGTCTTCCCCCAAGTACAATACACCCTCATCATGACTGTATCAACCCAAAAGGATGTTATGTATACATTCATGATGTGAGTGCGTTCTGTTTGAGGAATGACAGTAATCATTTTGGAGGACTTAGGATCTTGTTAAAACTGATACATGACCATACATCGACCCCACCCCCCTTGCCACGAGTTTCAGAGGCCAGAAACACGACATAGACCATTGATGAATATTATCAACGGTGCGTGAGGATTTAGAATCTTGTTGAAACCGATACATGACCATACATCGACCCCACCCCCCTTACCACGGGTTTCAGAGGCCAGAAACACGACATAGACCATTGATGAATRTTATCAACGGTGCGTGAGGATTTAGAATCTTGTTGAAACCGATACATGACCATACATCGACCCCACCCCCCTTACCACGGGTTTCAGAGGCCAGAAACACGACATAGACCATTGATGAATGTTATCAATGATGCGTCAACCACAACTTTATCGGAGTAGGCGACAAATAACTTTTCCACAAAATTGGATCTATGTATAAGTGATTTAAACTAACACTTCATTTGGATCTATTTTGATAAACCAAAAATTGCATTTCCCCGAGGCTAAAATTTATTATGTCGCCGTGAAGAAACATAGTTGTGGTACCGTATCCTACTAAACCTTTATCGGACCTGGACACTGTAAATTGTTTTATTCCCCTTAAAAGTTTTTTAAAATGAATAATTTTTCTTATCAGACCAATTCTCGATTTATGTGTGTCATCCTTGCGCAAGGGTTATGCTAATTCTCGATTTATCCGTGCAACAGAAGGACGGAGACAATAAAGATTTTGGAGTGGTGGCTTAAAGTGTTATAATCAAAGTGAACAAAATGATATTAACTAGCTTCATTAGTCTCGTCTCTCGATCTCCACCCTTTCTAAATTTCGGTTTCAACTTCTTTGTCAACATACATGCGTTATGCTGTGTATCCCATAAATCTCTTAGGCCCCACTGCACCCCTTGCAAAATCTGAAAAATAATATGTATCTTGTTGTGAAAAGCATACCAATACAGTAACCAGTTTTCAAAGTCGGAGAGTGTCGCTGTATGACCAACATCACTAGTACACATGAATTACGAAGGATCAAATGGACAAAAAAAAAACATAAGTTTGCAATTTAATTAAAGTGAAGATGAAAGGCGTTGACAAAACACAATATGTCGAAAACGTTTTTTTTTTCACATGCCGAAACATGTTTAGCAAAAAGGTGGTGAAAGACACAATAAAACGAGATCGGTTGACAAAGGCAAATGATTATATGAAAATTGGGGAGGTGGCGAGGGTTAAGCCAACAAAAGAGGAAGGTATAAAGGACGAAAATAGTTTTAAGCCACCAAGGCACTTCGCTCTGATACTCGAAATGCCCTGAGCGCCAAAGAAAGAAACAACACCACACCTCCTTTTAGCTAGCGTTGCCAGCCATTTTGCTTTGGAGCCCAAACCCCGAAAATTGTGGTGCAAATACGATAAGGGTCAAATGTAATGGTGGTTTACGACTCTAACTTTGTTATTGTTGCTGCTGTTTTTTTTATTTTTTTTTTTTTTTTTTTTTTTTTTTTTTTTTTTTTTTTTTTTTTTTTTTTTTTTTTTTTTTTTTTTTTTTTTTTTTTTTTTTTTGCTTTTAGAATTAGTCTGTGAGGATTTTTTTTTTCTTTTTTTTTTCCTAGACATCTCATTGCAAGGCTAATATTTGGGGGGTGAACCCCCCCTGCGCCATACTATATCACTCACCTGGAGCAAAAACAGTTCAATTGATGCCATAGCATTGTATTATTAGAAAAAAATCACTTTTTTTTCTTTTAAAAAATGGAACATTTTTTGCGAGGCAACTTTTTGAGTAGTTTATTTCACTTGTGAATGGAGTGCAACTCCCTAATACTGATGCCTTTTGCAAACCACTTTGAAAGACATAAATGAATTAAAATAAGAACAATGAAAAGCAGGCAACACATTACACTCGCCAGTAATTGCTGCTCGTTAATAGTAATGTCTTTTGTAAACCATTTAGAAAGGACATAAATGAATTGGCATGACAACAATGAAAAGCAGGAAACACATTCTACTCGCCAGCAACTGCTGGTTAACAAGCATTGTCACTTGACAATATATTCAAAATTTTGATTTCCAGATGAAGTTACACACTACTATGGCACGTAATCATGCATTTATGTGTGTGTGTGTGTGTCTGTGTGTGTGTGTGTGTGTGAGAAAGAGAGAGAGAGAGAGAGAGAGAGAGAGAGAGAGAGAGAGAGAGAGAGAGAGAGAGAGAGAGTCACCTGGCTGGTAATTAATCGTTCCCAGCGAAGATTATCGATCACATCATGTAGTTCCCTATTTCGCGTAAGAGCCTCATTGTATTTAATCATGACCTGATAATATATCAGTCAAGCAAGCATTGAAATAGGACAATATGGGTCAACAAAAAAAAGACCCAAAAGGAGGAGGGAAAAACCAAAAGATGAAAATTGCACAAACAATCTATAATGTTCATGAAAGGGAAACAAAAACCCTTTCGTTTCTTTAAATATACCTTTCTAGGCCTTTTGGCTAAGAATCTCCATTTAATTTTCGACTTGTAGTCCATCCGGCCCATTACAAAAAGAAAAAAAAAGAAAAAAAACCTTGCCCATGGAAACATACACTGTCATGCCAAAATGCATTCTCCCCCACCCCCCACCCCAACAAAAAGTGCATTTTTTTTTTTTTTTTCTTCTCATAGGACTTTTTTTTAATTTAAAATTCAAAACGCATGGTTTATACGTATTTTCTCTTTGTTTAATTACAATAATAAAAAAGCCAAAAAGTTGGAAACATCTTCAAGCTGGCCTTCTATACCGAGGGTGGTAAGAGCACTCCCACTGGAGGAGGAAAAGAACCTTGCATTTACCCGAGGCCAATCAGTCCAAGACTATATATATATAGAGAGAGAGGCTACCAGAGTGACCCAAGTCCACTTGCCCGGCTGGGCCAAAAAAAAAAAAAAAAAAAAAAAAAAAAGGTTTTAACTTCTAATTTAAAAGTTTATTTTAACTTTGGTGAAGAATTTCGATGTGACACTTCGGCAAAAGTTGTTCAGTTTATTTATCTGCATAACATAGTTTGTTTTCCGATTTTTTGGATTTTGTTTTTTTTGTTTTTGGATGAGACCTTCCCTAGTCCTTGCACAGTCGGGCCCGCGGGAAAATAAGATGACCCCGGCGGCCTGGCTGGTAGCACATATATATATATACATATATATATATATATACAGGGTTGCCGGCGTTCGAGACGGGCCGAACACCCGAACCCGAACACCCGAACATTGGGGACCCCCTCTCGACGCGTTCGGTCGTTCGGCCGAACGCGAACCAAAAAAAAAAAAAAACAATTTTTAAAAAATCTGAAACAAATATATGTGATGCAGAAGAATAAACGCAACAACTTTTGCCACAACAGTACATCCAAATTCGTTACCAAACTTGAATTAAAAATCGAAGATGAAAAATAAATAATATTACTGAAAATAAGAAAAAAAAAAAAGAGAATGAAATTATTGCGTGGGCGAGGACGTTTTTGACATCGCCATCTTTGGCGATTTTTAATTTTTTTTCTGGCTTTGTCAAATGCCATGAAATTTTATATATATGTATCTTACATAATATAGAACCTATAAATAAATTTCGAAAAAATAATAGTTGTTTTCATGCCCCGAAATAAAAGGAAAACAAAAAGTGAAAAGAGAAAAAAACCAAATTGGTAAGTGGGCAAGCAAGTTTTGACACCACCATCTTTGTCGATTTTTCATTATTTTTTGGCTGCACAGAATGCCTTCAAAATTAAGAGGCGTATAGCTTACATGACAAGGAACGTACAAAAATAAATCAGAAAAAAAAAAAAAAAATTTAGGTACCAAAATAATTTTTTGCGGGGTCCGAACCCCTTCGAGTTCGGGCCCCGTACGGGGACCCGAACGCCCGAACGTTCGGGGGTCAGCTTAGGGGCCTCTGTACGTTCGGCCTGGCAACCCTGTATATATATATATATATGTTAAGGTGGATTATCACTTACAATGTAATCAGTTAGGGAATTATGCAGACTGCTGAGAGTTCGGCCTCCTCATGATTCAGTGAAACTCCGATGAAACAGTTAGTCGATAGTTGTAAACTCTGTTGACTTCGTAGAGTAAGTGCAGCGACGACACAGTTTTTGACGTTTTCGATCCCAAACAGCTATACACACACTCTCACAAAATAATTATGGGTTGGGCTACATACGTGCTACGATGGCAATGACAATAGGAAGGCGGAGCGAATCCTGAAACATTACCTCAGTTCGGATTGTTCTCTGCAACTCGAGAACATGACATTGGAATCGCTAGTAATCGCGGATCAGCATGCCGCGGTGAATATGTACTCAGGCCTTGTACACACCGCCGGTCACACCATGGGGGTTTCTTTTGCCCGAAATCGTCTCTATGATAAACCAATGACTTTGATACGTCAAGCACGTTAAGCGTGTAGCATGTTTTTCGCATCACGGTAGAATCAATGACTGAGGTGAAGTCATACAGTGTAGACAGGTGCAGCGAGGTTTACTTCCGTTTCGAAATGACAATACTGATTGCCGAATAGAGAAACAAAAACTCGTTTCCCAAAGAGATATACTTCCAAACCAGACATTTTGCAACAAAGGTTCCTTTGGCTTCTGTGTGTCGGCCTCAGGCACTAAAGGCTGAGGCCCTGAGTTCAGTAGCAAAAGTCCCGATATGTTCATCCGCAGTTATGTGGGTGTACCATGGAGCCATACGACCTGGTTATCAGATTTTCCAAGTGAGGATCACCGCAAGAAAACCAGGGTCATGGCCTGCACACTGGCAAAGGCAGGGGGAAGGGAGGGGGTCCGATTGATCCGTTTAGGGGAAATTTGCTCTGTATGTAACCCATGCACCAGAAGACAGGGAACTGTAGTTATGTTGCTGTTTGGACGCCATGAACGCGTGTTCACGTTCATATGCGGGCATTCAATTTCCCCGAGCGCACATTCAATCGCGTTCAAACACACCACGTGGCGGCACACGGGAAACAAATGAACACGCACGCACCGCCGGGGCACGCACCCTGGGGGCTACCAAGCGGGGGAGGCAGCGGGAGGCAGCGTGGTGTATGTGTGTGTGTGTGTGTGTGTGTGTGTGTGTGTGTGTGTGTGTGTGTGTGTGTGTGTGTGTGTGTGTGTGTCCTCAGACTCCTCACACATTTTATTTTATTTTTCGCTTTTCAAACTTTCTCCCCATTTTTCCGTTGTTTTTTTTGTGTTTCTTTTTTTCCGTTTTTTTCCTGTTTCTTTTTTATTTTTTAATTTCTCCTCTTCGTTTTCTTTCCCCCTTTTTTTTTGGGGGGGGGGCAGTCGGTTCCAGCCCCCCTAACAGACCCCTTCCCCGGTATGCACCCCCCCCCCACCCCCCAACGGCTCTGGGGGCTCAACTGCGGAATTGAAATCTGCGTTTGCGCGCGTTCAAACTGTCAATTTTTTTTTCAATTTGTGATCGGGAAATGCGCGTTTAATGAATGCTATGTTTCATAGAACTGTAAAGAAGTTGCCCCTCCTCCCACGGCCACTACCATGTACTTCTCACCCCAGCCCACTTCCCCCCAGCAGGTCCCCAGCTCAACCCCACCCTACTCCCATGCGCCCCCACCCCATGTCAAGTGCCACCTTGCCCCCATTGCTCTGGGGACAACTTCAAGCCCACATTCCTAGGAGTTGAGGTAAAAGGGAGTCCTTTTTCTCGTCCAGATTCAGAGCATCCGGGTGAAACGGCCACTGGGGCGGCACTGACGCTCGCGCCCACCCCCTTTTTTCTTTTTTGATTTTTCCCCAACAACCCTGCCAGGGATGCAGGGCCCAGGGCCAACAACCCTGCTGGGTATCTTGCCCCCGCGCCCTCCGTCGCCCCACCTTTTTCTAAAGGGGGGGCTACCCCCAAACCTTGAGCCACCAGCTAGTCTCCAACACCTGGAGCGTGGTCCCACCAGCAGAGGATCGGATCGAATGCATGAATCTGGACGTGTTTGTGGAGAGGTGCAGGAAATCGAGATTGAACTGGTTTTCTGTATCTCTGCATAAAACACATCCAGATTCAGGCATTCAATCCGATCCTCGTTGCTAGTGAGACCTCGGCCCTGGATCTGTTTATCAGCAGTTATACTTGTTCACCATTCAGCACATGGACTGTGTAGTATGTACTACCTTCTTCCCCCAAATAGAATGTACGGCGGTCAGTTCTGCCGCATCTGGACGAAATTCTTAGCCAAATACGGCTATAATGACCGTACGCTCCATTTGGGAGAAGACTGTAGCGGTCATAAGCATGGTCATTTTCGCGTTCACGCACCTGTGAGGCCTTGCCCCTAAAGGACCACAGGGGCACAGACAAAGTCTAGAATCGTCCGTAAAAATTCGGACACACCATAAACTGTGTCAAAGGTGTAAGAACCATACTCGCAAGCGAACGGACCGGAGGAGCGTCCGGTCCGGTCCGCTTTGCCGCGTGCGGCACCCTCCCCCCGGACTGGACCGGACGGGGCCGTTTTTTTTTTTTTTGGGGGGGGGGGGGGTTGGGGCGTAACTGGTCGTCGTGCGCACATTCGTGCGCCGCCCGGGTCCGTTCTGGCGGTCCTCCGCACGTGCGGAACCGCCCGGACGGCGTCCGCTTGCAAGTATGGTACAAACCATATCAAGGTTAAAAAGCACAGCGTTCCAAAGATCATACGAAGTCAACCTCTCCACTGAGGAATCCCCCTCCACGGACGGCGTGGGGGGGTGAGGGAGGGGGGGGGGGGGGGGGAACAAATGCTATGCACACGTGTTACCTTATCGAGTCTGTTTTCCAATATCTTCATCCGTTTGCTGATCAGGTAGTTGGCCTCTTTTGCGGCATTGACACCGCCCATCTTCTTCCTCTGCTCGATGACCTGTCCTAGCCGCAGCAGAAACACAATGCAAAATCACAGTTTCGTTTTTTGTCTTCCCTCTTCTTCTTTTGTTTCAGCCCTCCTTTCGTATTTCTATCCCCTCCCTCTCTCTCTCTCTCTCTCTCTCTCTCTCTCTCTCTCTCTCTCTCTCTTGGTGGTGGTACTTCTTCAGTCTTACCATTTGCTTGTGTAAAGTTTTTTTTTTTTTTTTTTTTTTTTTTTTGTTGTTGTTGTTGTTGTGTAGAGTTTTGCATCTGTGCACACGACGAACTCGTACACACTACGTATGAAACGGGGTCAGAAAAAAAAAAGCAAGTGCATCCACCCACAATAGAGGGCCAAACACATCTGTTACTATTTATAGTGACGCATTATCTTGCAGGCTTCTGCGGACAGCTGCACTCCGAGTGTTTTTGTGATTTCCTGAGTAGTGGGGGTAGACCCACAGTCATATCATAAGAGCTCTTATGATATGGGCCCAGCCTCCCTAGGGAAACGGGCCCAGCGTCCCTTACAAAAGTGTGTGGTGCCACAGGGGGGTGAGCACAGCTCAAAGAGCGCACGCCTTGAAAAAAAAAAAAAAGCGAGCCTTTCCTTTTCGGTCGATCTATTTCCCTTTTCGTGGCGAAGAGGTACAGGCACATGGGCGGGCTTCTCTTTTTTGGGTTTTCAACAACACACAACAAGAAAGACACATAAAAAAAAAAAAAAAAAAAAAAAAAAA
>BFEA01000051.1:4157869-4169320 GCA_003427395.1 Chara braunii
GACCGTCCCCTCTATCACACGGCAGAAGATCCAAGAAATGTGCCGACCGTGCAGCGCAGAAAACTTCAAGTTCCTCCTCGTCGTTGAGCTACGGAGGGATGGATTTTGGGTCCCCCAAAAGATGCTAAATGCTCGAAGCTTTTTGGCTATGGCTAGCAGAGCTTTTGGATTTCCCGACTCATCCTGGATCGCTACCTCCAGACCTTGGACAAACCCACTACTACACTTCACACACGACAACACCCACAATCTACTCCCTTCTTCGACTCTGCAGGCACGAACATGCTCACCGTCCACTCCCTTCTTAGTCTCTCTCTGCGGACAGCATCCGTCAGAACAAAGAGAGGTTTGGAGTTGAGTACACTAAAGCGGTGTGCATCCCCGCCACCTCCTCCTCCTCCTCCTCCATTCCCACCATCGGCATCACATCCTCCAAAGAATGCAACAAAACAGTCAGATGATGAAATCGACACATTTGTGCCAAGCCTATCTCATCCTCCGCGGTACGCATCTACCCATAGCTTAACACATATAGGCTACGCATTTCCATCTTCACACAGTACAAAACACCCTCATCTTGCCCTACCACCCCCTGACCAAATGAAAAACGTTTCCCCCACGCATCATCCTACCTTAAAAGCACCAGTACACCATACATAGGCCCGTGGGCGGCAGCATGAAACCAGCACCACTTCGGAGACCGCAGATTTTTCCTTGTCACCGCCCCCCCATGCCACACGTCCCCTCCGAGTTTTTGCTTGCGGCGACATGCCGCGACAATGCCGCGACAAAAACTTTCTGCAAGGCTGGGGCCGCATACTGGCGGTCTAACCCCCAACACAGAAGGGACCTAGCGTCCTACTTTGGCACCTACATAGCACTGAAGGGAGCTCTTCCTTCCGCCTGCTTTGCCCCAAAATTGGGGTTCAGCGGACGTCTACCGTTCTCCTAATTTAAGACCACAAAAATGGGACTCGAGGTACCAATTAATTATCCTCCTACTACTTTGCCACAAACATGGGACAATGGGAACCTATCATCCTTCTCCCTAATTTGGCACAGACAGAGACGGCGGTGAAGTCGGAGGTCGGTCCCATGCCGGTCCATGTCTGTCCCACAGACATGGGACTCTTTCCTCCTCCTACTTCGGCACAGGCATGGAACTGGCCCGCCGACCTACCTCCTCTGTCCTCTCGATGTTTCACAAAACTTATGGCCGCCTCGGCCCCAAAAAGGATTCCCCTTTCACGAAGTACACCCCGTGCCCGAGGCCCGTTGCTGCTAATCACATCCCCCCCCTCGCTCCCCTCCTTCTCCTCTTCCGTCCTCCGCCGTGGTCTCCAACTCCTCCTCCCTTCCTCTCCCTGCTTCTCCCGTGCTTTTCCCTTCTATACTTTTCCTTATCTCTTTAATAACTAGAATGAATCTTGTCTTGATCTTGGTCTGTGTACACCATACTTGCGCAGCAGCTCTTCTCGTCCCCCTCCGCCCCCCTCCCCCCCCTTCCTCCTCCTTGCCCCTCGCCTCCCTTCTCTTATCTAATATCTAAGTAATTTGGTGCAATTTTCAGTCCACATTCTTGTGCAACTTCCTCCCGCAGAGGCCAACTTCTCCCTCTCTCTCTCTCTCTCTCTCTCTCTCTCTCTCTCTCTCTCTCTCTCTCTCTCTCTCTCTCTCTCTCTCAGCCAGAGGGTGCACTCGCCAGCCGTCAACAAGAAAACAGAATGGAGAAGAAGCACGTCACTAGGGAAGCGCTCCTAGGGGGGAAGGGGGAGACAAGTAAGGGCGCCGAGAGGTGCGCGGGGTGTCAAACGTCTCTGAGTGATCAAGAGGCGTCAAGATAGGAGGGTGCAGTATGTGAGGCCGCTACACTGTTCGTCCATTGGCACACGAAACGACGAACACTTTAGGAGGGGGGAACAATGAATGGAGGAGGCATTCGAGTAATTTAGGGAGAGGGGACACTGGAAGAGACATTCGAGCGAGTGAAAAAAAGAAGAAGAGGAGCTGCAAGATGTGGACTACGGTAGGAGGGCAAAAGAGGAGGGGGGACAACAAAGGCCTATGCTGTGTATTACACGGGAGGGCCAAGCGAAAGATAAGATAGGGCAAAAAGTGGGACTGCCAAGTGTGTCAAGCGGGCGGGCCAAAACGGACAAAAAGGGCAAAACGCATCACGCCGCGGATCAAATGGGATGCTCGAGCCGGAAATGAAGGCAGAGGAGATTAATCAAATGGGATGCTGGAGCCGGAAATGGAGGCAGAGGAGATTAATACAAGTAAGCGAGGAACACAGAGAAGACAAGGAACACGGTGACAGGAAGACGAGCACTCTACGCCAAGGTGTCCAAGAGGATTACAAGGAGGGAAAGGTGGGAGAGGAGGGGGAGAAGGAGGGGGAGGAGGATGAGGAGGAGGGCAGGTTCGGACACAAGCTGTCAACCACAAGGGGAGGAGGAGGAAGAGGAGGAGGAGGAAATTTCGAAGGGCTGCAGTTGGGAGAGGAGGATGGAAATCACACAAGGGAGAGGAGAAGAGCGACCACGAAGACGTTGCCTAAGCGTAGCGAGAGAACAGAGGAGGGCCAAAGAGGAGAAGAAGCAGCAAGAAGGAAAGAAAGAAGCAGAATGTGAGCAGAAGAGAGGACCAGAAGCTAAGGGAGGATGGGGAAGGAGAGGAGAGCGAGGAGAGCGAGGAGTGGAATGTCATCTTGATCCCCACACCCTCCAGATCGCTTTTCGCATCACCCGATCCCGACAACACGAACCAACCCATTCGAGCCCCCCCTTCCTGCCAACGAACCAACGGGGGGGGGGGGCGGGGAGGGGGGGCGCGGTCTCTATACCTTACCAAGCGCATTGATTCCGACACACGTGTCCCCTGTTTCAAGTTCATCCAGACCTCATAAGGAAATGATGCCTCCGTCGTACAGCCTACCATTGGTTGGATGGCGTTCGCTCTACCGTCTTTACCCGAACACAAAGCGGCCTACTACTTTTGGCTGTGCATCTGACCGGAAAGGTAGCTTGTATACATTCGTAATCAGGGCAGAGGGCACAGGAAGGAAGAGGCTGTTAAGTGTACACGCGTTGGACCTCATAAACTGCCATGCCGCGGACAAACTGCTTCAGCAAATGCCGCCTCCTTCGTTCAGCAGTAGCACTGTTTGGATACCGCTCGCTCTACCGTCTTCCCCCGATCACAACGCGCCCTACTTTTGCCTGTATGTGACCGGGAAGCTAGCTTGTATGCATTCGTAATCATGGTGCACCGGAGCTCCCTGCTTTTGGCTGTATGTGACCGGGAAGCTAGCTTATATACATTCGTTATCATGATGCACTGGAGACAAGGCTGGCTGTTAAGTGTACACACCTTGTGAACTGCCCCATCCCGTGCTTTTACCTTTCCCTCCTACCATGCAATCCTCATGATTGAACCAGAGATTTGAGAGGTCGTACATAATCAGACAGACGAATACTCGGTTCATTTTGTGCAGACAGAAAGAATACCACTTTCAGGACATAATCACACAGACGCCGACAAATTTAACGGCATACTCATATCACATAAGCTTTCTGTCGAACGAATCTGGCGGTAATTGCAGTCAAATACATCCGCGGGAAGTACTGCCCTAAAAGCCAGCAGCACTTCATACATAGACGGAAAAAGACACAACGACACGAGACGACCCACCCACAAAGAAAAAACGAAAAAAAAAAGAAGAAAAAAGAAGGAACTCCAGCGCAACGCCGTAGGATCTTCGATCTGGCGGGTGGACCACCTTGCTCATCGTAAGCACTCGAGGAGAAGGGCATATATTCATTATTACACAGGCCTTTTTTGGAACACGAAGCCTCTGCATCTGGTCGCAATTGCAGTCAAAAACATCCACAAATGTCCTCGTCTGAATATGTATATGCCCTAAATCTCCACAACATAGATAGATAGATATAGCGGAACTACGGTTCACACGTACTACGGGCCACGTGGCCCGCCACCCACACAAAAACTCCCCCGAGGCCGTAAGATCTTGGATCTGGCGGTCCACACAAGCCACTCCCTCTTCCCCCAGAAAATCCGTCGTCTTCACAGGAAACCTGGGGGAGCCTCGACTGAAGTGGCTGGCGCGATTTCATGACAGACAAGCAAAGCCTGCCGTCTCCAAGGCCATACGATCTCCGACCCAACGGGCCATACTCCATCGCTCCCAAAACATTAGGCCCTTCATGAATCCCAGCAGGCCGTGAAATCTAGTGGTACTCTGCAAGCTCTCTCTCTCTCTCTCGTGAAATCTAGTGGTACTCTGCAAGCTCTCTCTCTCTCTCTCTCTCTCTCTCTCTCTCTCCCCCCCCCTTCCCTCTCTCTCCCTCTCATGCATGCGATGCGCCACCGCTCTCTCTCTCTCCCTCTCTCTCTCTCTCTCTCTCTCTCATGCATGCTCTCTTTCCACCCTTCCCTCTCTCTCCCTCATGCATGCGATGTGCCACCGCCCTCTCTCTCTCTCTCTCTCTCTCTCTCTCTCTCTCTCTCTCTCTCTCTCTCTTCCCTCTCTCTCCCTCTTGCATGGGCAGTGCAAGCACATTCTCACATGGATAAACAGAGAAGAAAGCGACCATGGTGTGGAATCATGGCAAGCAAGCTTCCTCCACACACAGCAAGACATACATCACCTTATACAAAAACAGAAAGTGTAGACAAGGATGATGATGACGACGGCGATTACGGCATTGTTGATGAGAAAAAACAAACACGAGAGTAACAACAATAGGTACTAGTCACGATGCTGATCTCCCTACCTCGACTAGCAGCGACTTCTGCCATGTTCAACCTGCTCCTGACAAGCTTAGCCATTCCAGAAAATCCCAGCGCTGAAGACTACTACCCAGCAACCAGCGGGCGTAATGATCGGGGCACGCAACTGCCACGCAAAGGATCATCAAAATCTTTCCGCTCCACTTCACCCACCATTGCCCCCTGAATCTGCACTCTCCTTTCTCCTTCACTTCACCAAAAGCGAAGCAAAGCCCGCCAAAACATAGGAGATTGAAGAGACAACATACCCACCTCCCCCCCCTCACCCAATCTCTCTCTGTGACAGTGCATTCCCCTCTTCCCCACCCCTTCCTTTTCCCCACCCCTTCCTCCGCCTATCACCTTCCTCCTCTCTCACTTCTATTCCTCTCTCATACCTACCTCTCTCATACCTACCTATCACGCAACCTTTCCCGCCAACAACTCTTCCATAACCTTTCCCGCCAACAACTCTTCCATACATCACACTTCCCTGCGATTCCCGCCCCCCACCCTCTCTCTGCCAGTGTTTCTTCTAATCCCTTCTTTCCCTACTCCATTCTCTCTCTCTCTCTCTCTCTCTCTCTCTCTCTCTCTCTCTCTCTCTCTCTCTCTCTCTCTCTCTCTCTCTCACACACNCTCTCTCTCTCTCTCTCTCACACACACACACACACACACACACACACACACACACACACACACGCACACACAGACAGAGAGCTATCATGCACAACATTTCCCGCCAAAACACTTGTCCATTCTGACGCCGACAGGCAGATGAAATGCATACTGAGGGGTACAAGACGAATGCCTAGGTAGCAGAGCCTGTTTACCATCCCCACCACCAGCCGGACCGTCTACCTCATCTGACACCTACGAAAGCAAAAAGCAGAACGCCAAAACCCCCCTCTATCTTACTTACCTCGTTTGCCAGGCCTCTTGGCCTTAACGATTCGCCGTGAAGGGGCTGGATCGCCAGCCCCCATGCTAAAGCCAGGGGTGCTGCCTCCAAAATCCAGCCCCCCTCCTTGTGATGATGGAGCAGGCGCTGCACCAGAGCTAGCAAAAGGATTGGAAGTGGAGAAGGGATTGGGGGCTACGGTAGCCTGCTGACCACCACCAAACACGAACGGCCCTGCGCTTGGTGCGGCGGATGCCGTTGATCCGAAGACGAAACCCGCCGACGACGGCGCAGGCACAGATGAACCAAAAATAGACGGCGTGGGCGGGGGGGCAGCGGATGCCACTCCCGCGTTCGGCGGTTCGTCACTCATGTTCTCCTCCATGATGTTGGCATCATTAGCAACAAGGCCAACCCCTCCCCCCCCCCCCCCCCCCCCTGTCGGAGCGCTATTGACCCCTCCCACTCCTTGTCCGAAGGCCGCCGGCGTTGAGCTGCCGCCGAACGGCATGCCACCAAATCCAGCCGCGGCAGACGTGCCACTGCTTCCGTAGTGTCCACTAGATGGAGTCGCGGACTGCGCGCCAGAAGCGCCGCCAAACCCAAACGCTCCCGCCGCCGACAAGCCTGAGGAGGATAACCCCGACCCCGCCGACGAGGAGGCGGAGGTAGTGCTGCCGAACAAGAAGGTTCCGCCGGACGGAGCGCTGGCCGACGGGGCGCCGAAGGTGAAGGGCGCAGGAGCGGGAGACGAAGCGCCCACCATCCCCGAAGAGGAGGATGAGACTCCAAAGGCAAAGCCGGAGGAAGACGCAAGTCCAGAGGCAGAGGACGTGGTCCCGCCGCCAAATACAAAAGCCGAAGTCGAGGAGGAGGATGGCCCAATCACCGACGACGGAGTAGTGGCGCCAAATCCACCAAACGGCGACGGAGTGACGTGTGCTGCGGACGGCGGCGGCACCGCTGGCGGAGCGCCGAAGCCTGCGGAACCAAATGCCGGCGCTCCACTGGGCGCGGCCCCGCCGAAGGCCGGCGCGGCCGGCGCACTTCCGAACAACGAGCTGGCGGCAGAACTAGTAGACGAAACCCCGGCGGCTCCGCCGGTCGACCCGAAGAGCATTCCCCCACCACCTCCCCCCCCACCGGCGCTGCCGCCGAACACTCCCGCACCAGAGGAACCAGCGCCAAACTTGAAGCCAGAAGCCGAAGACGTCAGTCCCGGCGCGGTCGCTGCAGCAGCCGCAGAAGACCCCAACCCACCTGCCGCCATTCCCCCTCCAAAGAGAGATGGCGCTGCCGCCGCCGCCGCCGCCGCCGCCGTTAAGTTTCCATTCGTTGTTCCTCCTACGGATGCGCTCCCCGCTCCAGACGGCGGCGCCACCACTTGCCCAAACAGAGGGGAAGCGGCTAATACTGCTGCTGCTCCTGCTGATGATGATGATGACGCGAGCAACGAGACTTCCGCCGCACCTGAGGTCTGCGCGGTCGTCGCCTGCCTTTTCTGCCCTTGCGCCCCAGAAACACCCCCAGCCTCCCCCACCGCGCTGCCAAACGTCATCGGCGCACTAGATACTGCTGTAGCTGAGCCGAAAGTGAACAAAGACGCAGTCGCCGCATACGAACCCGCGCCGAAGGCCGCGCCAGGCTTGGTAGCAAAGGTTGAACCAAAGAGCGACGATGCTGCAGATGCAGAGGACAGCGAAGAGGAGGGCACCATAGCTCCTCCTCCTCCTGCTCCTGCTGCTGCCGACGCAGAGGCCCCGTGCATCGCCGCCGACCCAGCAGCGGGCATCCCCTCCCCCCCCACCCCCTGCGACGTTGCGCCTCCTGCGCCGGTATCGGAGTTGGCCTGCAAGAAGGACAACAAGGAAGACTGCGGAGTCGTCGGCGCTGCAGCCGCCGCTGAGAATGGCGAGCTTCCTGCCATTGCAGGCTTCAGACATTTCGAGGAGGGTTCCTTGTCCGTCTGCTCGTCTCCTTGTAGGGATGATCCCTTGGCTTTCTGCTCTTCAGCGAACCCGACAGCAGACCCCGACACTTGCCCTGCTCCTTTTGCAACACCAGCCCCGACTGCTAATCGCGCTGGAGCAGACTGAGGAGTGGCACCGAAGATCCCTGCCGCCGCCGCCGAGTAACTGCTCGCCGTGCCTGATGCAAATGGAAACAGGCCACCTGGTGCCACAGGGAAAGAAGAAGGCTCCATGTCTTTGGCAGGAGGAGGGCGCGAAAGTGAACTCTGGCCTCCCCCCCCCCCTCCTTCCGCCATATTCTCCACCAGCTTCTGCGCCGTGGCGCCGGCACTCGAGGCTTCTTGCTGCTGTTTGCTTGCGAACGTGAACTTGGGAGTGGAACAGAAGTCACCTGCCTGTTGTTGCTGATCAGCGCCGGGCACTGCTGAGAAAACCAGTCGGTCTTTCGCGTTGGCAGAGGAGAACGTACACCGCCCAGCAGGAGGTTCCGCTGCAGCAGCGGAATCCTGCTCCCTTTCCGCAGTTGCAGCCACTCCGCCGGCTCCGCCACGTTGGTTCGCCTGTCCCCCTGCTGCTGCTCCCGTTGCCGACGCCGCAATGGGCATTCTCCTGGGGCTCGCAGGCACATCTTGGGCGGAGGAGCCCCCCTTTCCAGCTGCTGCTGCTGCGTCAGTCGCTGGGAACGTGAACCCAGCAGATTTCTTCCCTCCTCCTCCTCCTCCAGTAACTGCAGCCGTCGTCTTAACTCCCGCAAAGGACGTCATCGAGGCAGAAACAGTCACAGACCCAAATGCAGTAGAGGAGGCGACGGCAGAACCCGTCGCTGACCCACCAGCGACCACGGCTGCTGCGAAAGGAGAGCCCGCGCCTTCCCATTTCGAGCGCAGAGGTTCCGCAAGCATGTGCGCGCTTTTGGTCGCCACCTCCGCCGCCAGTCGGGACGGCGCCATCTCATTCCCGTCTTCTCCATCTTCGTCCTCGGACACCGCGCTCATTCGGAATCCCCCGCCCCTCCCCGTCGGTCTCCCTCCGCCGCTCTTCCCAGCGGAACTATTCGAGCGAGGACCCGTATTAGCTGCGGCAAGCACGGCTCGCGGGATATTCTCCGAGATCACGGGAGCTTTCAGGCCGTCAGTAAAAAGCCGTTTTCCTTCCACGATGGGGCCCAACAACGCCACTTCGGCCCGGCGGCGTTCCTCTCCTGCGCCCGCACCCCCCCGTGCTGCCACCGGCGGCAAAGGGGTGGAGGAGGTGGCGCCAGCTGGCGTGCTCACCGTGGTCGGACTCGTTTCCATGGCGGCGGCATGTGACGACCCAGCGCCCACTGCCTCCTGCTCTTTATTAGGGTTAACATCTGACCCGGCCAACACAATCGCTTTCGAGACGGCATGATACTGTGCAGGCGTCGACAACAACCCCTCCCCTCCCCCCATCGCTTCTCCCCCTCCGTCCCCCTGCGAAGTGGAGGATTTGCTGTCCTTCGCTCCCGGGGGAGGGGGAGGCGGTGTCACTGCATCCATCAAATCTAGCGGCGGAGGGGACGAGGGGGTTGTCATGCTGCGCAGTGCTCGCACTCCAAGCCGCTCTGGGTCGAGGTCCCGGTGCAACCTTCCATCCGCCATGGTCTTCAGCTCCGCCTCGATTGACTTCGGCGACGGCATGAGGATATCTAATGTCTGCAGAATTTTTTTGGCCGTTTGACTCATTCGTGTGGGGGCTACGGCGAGTGTCGATCTCGACATTCCTTCGTCCCTGGAGGCCAGGTTGCTCTCTCTTGTTGCCATTATAATCTCTCCCTCTCTCCCTCCTTCAGCCCTCCTTCCCAATGCCGCTCCAGCCGAGCTCCCTTCTCCCGCGTTCTGCTTCAGCCGTCGCAATGCTAGACTGTCCCTCGGAGTCAACGCCATGGACCTCCCAACAGCCACCCCACTTGTGCTTGGGGCCAATACTGGCACCACCGCCCGCTCATCTCTGTTGTCCCTTGGGGGAAGCTTCTGGCGCGTTCGCCGGATAGCGCTGCCGCCGGCGCTCCATCCGTCGTCCACTGCCGAGCTGCCACGTTTCAGTTGCTGCTCCCGCGCCGCCGCCGCCGCCGACGCACTCAAGGGGGTCCTCAGGGGGGTCCATCTCGCATTCAGGGGAGTAACCCTAGATGAGGAAGGCGCCCGCCTTCCATAGCTGCTGGGCCGATTCGACAGCGGAATGATACCCCACGAGGAGCGGATGGACGACGGCACGGGGGTGCGGAATCTGTCTTCCGCCGCCGCGGTGGGGAAAGCCCTCCAGGGCGTTCTGCGGGGGAAAATCCCGTGAGGAGAACCGTTCGCGCTGGGGCCCGCTTGCCCCCCCATCCGCTGTCGCTCTTCCTCCCCCCCCGCGACCCCCCCCACTGTCGCCACTTGTAAATCCCCCCCGCCCAAGCTTCCGCCGCCGCCGCCGCCACCGCCGCCTCCTCCTCTCCCCGCACTCCCACCTTGCTCGTCATCGTCATACTGACTTTCTCCCCCTCTTAGCCGCTGCTGCTCGGACTCGCTCACCTCCATCACCGCACGCTCTCCGTATCTCTCCCGGATATACATACGGGCAATATCGACGGGGGAGGAGTTCGACATGCCCGCGTGTGCGAGCTGCTGCTGATCGGGATCCCTGTCAACTAAATCCCACGAGACGGCCCGGGCTCGGTCACTCTCTCTGCTCGTGTCCAAAAGCCTTCCAACGTCCAGAAATCTCTCCTCTTCCTCTCGCCTCCTTATCCCCCTTTCCCCCCTTCTGCCCGCCCCCTCCTCATCAGCCGCATCCCTCTCGTTGTCGACCAGCCTGGCCCGCAGAAGGCGGGTAATGCGCTCAAACTCATCCCTAGTAATCCCTCGAGAGGTCTGACGATCGAGAAGCGCTTCCAAGTCCATGCGCTCCAGAGACAGCTGTTGTTCTACGTCCACTCCGACCAGTTCCCCATGATGACCCCTTATATCCCTTGCATCTTCTTCCGCATCCTCTTCCGACGCTGCCGCCGCCGCCGCTGCCGCTGCCGCCTGGCGCATCGAGGGCGCGCCTCCAGCTGTTCTCCTCTCTCTTGGATCCTCTGCATCCTCTATCGAAGCCGCCGGCTCCCGGGAAGGCACCGCCGCGCTTCTCCTCTCCCTTTGATCCGCGCCGTCCTCCTCCGACGGCGCCGTTTCCCGCGAAGGCGCGGCAGTCCTGTCGTCATCGGAGGTACCCTCGCTGTACTCAAGACGTTGAGTGCCATCTTCACTTCTCCCGCCAAAAAACCATCGCCGTCCCGTCGCAAGGTAGGCCGTGCTGCTCGCCAGATCCTTAATCTTCGACCCCAGCCCGCGCACCCATCCGCCCGAGCTCCGCACGTCAACGCCATTCAATCCGCCGCCTCCTCCCGCCAAACCATCGCTTTCCCGCTCCCGCGCAGCCGTAGCATGCTCGCTACCTCCGCCGCTTGAACTTTTGCCGCCGGACCCGCCAATTCCGCCTCCGCCGCCGCCGCGACCAACAAGCGCAGCTCCCGCCCCTGGGAGTCGACTTACCGGCGGCCTGGAGTAGGGCGTCAACGTGCGGATAGAAGAATGGCGCTTACCTCGATAGGCTTTCCCCCCCCCACCACCACCACCTCCCCCTCCGCCCATGTCCCCCTCCTCACCATAGCCGTTATCTTCCCTGTCCATTCCGCTAGATCCTGCTTCGTCCCGCCAACCCCCATCCATGACGCTTTTTCCCGCCACCGCTAACAATCCTCGAAACGTCTCTTCGCCGCTCTCTCTCTCTCTCTCTCTCTCT
>BFEA01000051.1:4169442-4183159 GCA_003427395.1 Chara braunii
CCCGCCTCTTCCTCCTCCTCTCCGACAACGGACTCCTCCTCCCGTCTGCCTCTGTCTCACACACGCACAAGCACACCCCTGCCTCGTCTCCCGCCTAACCCTCTCTCCCTTCCTCTCTCCTTCCCGCCCCCTCTCTTTCCTCTCCACCTCTCCTCCTCTCTCTCTCTCTCCCTTCGCTCATTTCCCCCGCAAGCGCTGTTTGTGCGCGTTACCTTCCCCCTCAGCGCGCGTTCGCATGGTGTCCGAGTGAGGAGGCTCTGCATTGCACGGGGTTCTCGATGTGCGGGTCACACGAGGATAGGATGGAGCTGTCAGCCAGAAAGAAAACGGGTGTCCAAAGGGCCTGCCTCCTCGCCGCACCACTCTCGAAATGTGAAAACGACAAAACTATCGCGCGCGTGTATCTCTCCGCGCTCTACCAGAAAAGTGCGTCCTCCATTTCGCACATTTGGCCCCACAAGCGCGGCTGGTCCCAATCCCCCAACGCCGTACCGCCGTAAGCGCAGCGTATTCCCGCCCGCCTACCGCCGTCGAGTCGCCCGCCGACCGAAAATGCCACAATTGTCAGAAGCGGGGAACCGCCCTTTCGAGCAGACCGAAGGACCCCGCCGCACCACACACCAAATCTGCCCAACGATAACGCATCTTCCGCTAGATCCTGGAATCATACATCGCCATAATTCTTGTCGTTTCTGCGTTCCGCGAGCGGTGCGGCAAGGCCCAAAAGAGCCTCCGACCGGTAGGCCGCCCCTCACTCCCGCACCGAAGCCAAAGTATTCCGCGCCAGTGCCGCGCAAGTTTCCGCCCCTCACACCCGCACCAAAGCCAAAGTATTCCGCGCCGTTGCCGCGCCGCTGCCGAGCCTCTGCCGCGCAAGTTTCCGCCCCTCACTCCCGCACCAAAGCCGAAGTATTCCGCGCCAGTGCCGTGCAAGTTTCCGCCCCTCACTCCCGCACCGAAGCTGAAGTATGCCGTACCGTTGCCGACCCTCTGCCGCGCAAGTTTCCGCCCCTGACTCCGAAGGCAATCGATACGGAATGGCGCCCCTGCGGTGAGTGACATGACAGGAAAACGATATCTTATTATTCTTTTTCCGTTCATCTGTTTCCTCTCGTCGATTCGAACCCGGGCCTATATATCAACAGTTGATGGGTGTGCCAGCGGGTCTACCGGCAATAGGCCCGTCTGTAGTCCCGCTGGTGGACCGATATCTTTTCAGTTGGCGAATGCGCGAATAAAGCGCAATCTTGTCCTCGTCCCTTCGGTCGCCCCTACCCAATCTTTCCGCCCCCGGCTACCTACCGTAGTAGTAGTAGTAGTACCTTTTTTTTTCTTTTTTTTTTTTGGGTAGTAGTAGTTCCGCGCCCCCGAGCAGCTCCACGCCATGGACGACCTGCGCCCCCCTAGTTCCGCTTCAAGCTACCAGCCCCGCGCCCCCGACTACTTCCGCCCCCGCCTAGTTCCCCTCACGTTCTTCCGCAGCCTCGGGTCCGCCCACAAAATCGAGCGCGGCAGCACAAAACACATCCAGATCCGGGGGATTGCTCCAAACCTCCTCTTTGCTTTGCTACCGTAGTGAGACATCGCCCCAGGAGAAATGAGAAGCGGGCTATTTATTTATTTATTTAGAGACTTGGGACATCGCCGCAACCCACGAACCCACGTTCTCCGTACCTGGCCGTAGATCTTCGGGATCCACGGTCAGCAGCGAACAACGGGGCTGAAACGGGACTCCACCCCACCCCGGGGGTTGACAGGCGAACCACCAACGGAACATATGGGGCGAGGAGCGAGGACTGGATTTAACGCCTCAATCTGGACGTTCTTGTGAGAGGTGCAGAGAATAACGGTTGGTCTGCTTCTCTGCATCTCTGCATCCCTTCGTAAATCATGTCCACATTCAGGCACATAATCCTCCCCCACGTTGCGCTGGATACTCCCGACCAGAAATCGCAGGCCCGCTAGCCGCTGTTATAGCCGTACCGTATTTGATTGATGTAAGCCTTGGGCACTGGGCCCATTTGTAGCCGCAAAGCCAGTCAGGTTTTTTGGGCTGGGCTACCCTAGAGGAAAGGTGGCACTGAAGGCTGTGGTGCTATGCGATTCAGGAGTGCGTTTTATACCCCTGAATCATGTTTGTTTTTTTCTTCCGCCCTTTGGACGTACTGTTTGTCCACATTCAGTTCCAAAGGGTTGTGAATTTGCTGGGGCCCCAATTCAAATTGTCTACCCATGCATGCGGGGAACGCAGCCCTAAGGTAGCCAAATCAATGAGACTAAGAGCTAACACAAGAGAGAGAGAGAGAGAGAGAGAGAGAGAGAGAGAGAGAGAGAGAGAGATTGAATGGCAAATATGGGTCAAATTGCGGCCGCGATCTATTTTGCAGTTGGAATGATTTTTTTAAATTTATTGGCCCAGGTATGGCTGAGTGGCAAAAATGGAAAACGTGCCGAATCGGTGCGACGATTATTTCGCAGTGTAAATGATTTTTTTTAAATGTTATATTATTATTTCTGGAAAGAACACGACCTCATTTATGGATTCTCAAAATTTCAGATTTTTGTGCATGTTCGTTCAAGCACAGAAAATCGCCAAAGTTGACTCTTGCAAAACGCCTATTTCGTTGTGCCTGACCTCCCTGTTTTGAGAAGACGGGGCTCAATGCCTGGGCCTGAGGACCCTTTTGCAGTTCACATGGCCTCACTTCTTTTTGGGGTCCGCTTCTACCCGGGGTCCGGTCCAACGCCCCCCACTTCTTTTTGGGGTCCACTTTCACCCGAGGACCGGTCCTTCCTTTTTCCAAAAGTCCCAGTTCTAGAAGAGCTAGCTGTAGGTAGTCCGCAGTTTTGCCAAGGACCGGTCCCCCAATTTTTTTTGCCCCCTAAGAACCCACTTTGCGTCCTGGTCGCCCGCCACCGAAAATGCGACACCTTGACAGAGACGCGGAAACACACTATACCGCAGCCTAAGGGCTGCGAATTCATGTTGAACAGGTTATTGTTGCTTGCGGAAGACTGGTAGCTGCCCGTAGGAGGCCATGGTCCTCGAGTTGAACATTTCAAAATTGAAACGGCGTGGGTCCACTTTCTCGAAGAGAAGTGCACTTCCAATGGACCACGTTCGCGTTGTATTCGCATACAGCATGTATATTTCCTAGTCGAATTTCGAAAAGAAAAAGCCTCTTTGTATTCGAATAGAACATTGCCTTTTCTTTTCTTTTTTCGAGGTTAGTGCCTGCCCTTGTGCTCCCTGCAACTGACATGTTGCATGCTGCAGGGCCCTCTCTCTCTCTCTCTCTCTCTCTCTCTCTCTCTCTCTCTCTCTCTCTCTCTCTCTCTCACACACACACGCACACACACACACGCACACACACACACACACACACACACACGCACACACACACACACACACACACACACACCGTGTTGTTGGTGTTGCCTTGCACTTCACTGCTCCGCTGTCGTGCTGCTCATCCGTCGGTCGTGCCTTCCATGTTTGCTGCTTGTGTGCCCTGTAAGTTGGTTGCCTTGTTGCTAGTGCCTTGTGCTCCACTCCACGGTTGCCGACCTGCTGGTCCGCTCACCCTGTCATCCCCTGCTGTGTTGTTGTCTTGCTTGTGTTGTCTTGTGCTCCACTTCACGGTTTCCGCGCTGAATGCCCTGCGTGCTATGTCATTCCTTGCAGTCGTTTTTGGCGTTGTGCAACCGTGTTGCCTCTATTGTGTTGCCTGGTGCTCCACAGGGTTGCTGCCCGCTGTTATGTTCAGCTTGGGGACAGTCTGCCTTCAACAAGGGTCAAAGGGTTCATGACCCGAACCATCAAATACGGAGATTCCGCAAATTGTCGAGGGTTCAGTCTTCTGATGAGTCGGTGCAACTCCGCCAAAACAATCTTTTTATTATCAGTTTTTTTTTTTTTTTCAATATTTGTCTTTTCATCTACTGTTGTTGCTTTTGCTGACTTGCGTTGTCTATCTCCCTACTCGCCTCGCCTTTCCCCTCTGGCCTATGTCTATGTCTTCCGTGGGTGCGACTTGTATCTTTGTTTATTGTCTTTGCCTTTTCCTATGTGTTGTTGTGCCCGCCCACCTTCCCCGTGCCCTCCAGCCTATGTGTTTTGTTGTTGCTTATAATTTATGTGTCTTGTATGTCTCCTCGGTGTGCATTACCAATTGTTTTGCTCCTCTTTGCCCCCTCCCCATGTTCTAGTCTGATTGGTTTCAACAGTAGGGCATTCAGCTTCTCTTTGTTTGCTTGTTTTTGTCATGCCATATGAAGTGGACGATTTATTTTTCAATATATTGCTTGATGTGCTTTTCTGCACAACTCGCCACGTTTGTTCACGTGGGGGTTTAGTAACAATACTACAAACTTTTCGCGGAAATTTTGGCTCAGCCCACTAAAGGGGGTGATATGAGCGTCCCCATATAGATGACAAAATGCTCTTGTCTATTAGTGGGGAGGGACACCTGCTGGAAACCGGGTCCAGTGTCTCATGAACATTGTGAATAAAGCACCAGTCGGGACCCCCCACACACATACTCTTGGAGTTGTGTATAGCAAATATGACAAACATAGATAAAGCATGATCACTGCCTTACCCTTCCCCAACCACAACAACAAACAAAGGGACTACACACCCATGCCCTCACAGTAAGTCAATACATGAAGGGTCACATTGTTGACAAAGGCCGACTATAACTCTACAGAGTGGGGCTTAGAAACAGGCCTACTACCCGGTAGTAGGAAAAGACTAGCCCAGTTGATAAGGCACTCAACAGGGCGTGCGTTTAACTCTCATTGCCCCTACGATAATCTATGTGGCATGCTTGACGTCTTACCTTCACGACATCCAGTCGGTGAGAAAGTACATGGTAGCTTAGTGGGTAGAACTCGGGCGTTGCAACATGGAGGTTGCATGTTCGATTTTGTTGGCCCTCTGTCTCCCCTGTGCATGATTAGTTGGTGCAACCGTCTTCACCTGAAAATAACGCTCATACGTTGTATACGAATATAGCACCCGGCAGATGTTACATTCAGTAAATGGGTGGCAACTTCGGTGGCCCCATCCCCCCCCCAAAAAATAAAAATCCAAAATTTATGTTTAAAAAATATGTGGTCTAGAATTGCAATGCCACCAACTTTTGGCTGAGGGTCATTTCAAAATTCTTTATAAATTCGAGGGGGAAAAAAAAAAAAACACAAACCAAAACATACCCTTTGGAAGTTGAAACCCCTTTCAACTCCATGTATACGCCCATTCCCTCACTTTGAAACCCATGTAATCTCCCTCTACAAGGCCCTCTGCCCACGGGACATTCAAATATAACACCCAGGCGTTATATTCGAAGGGGTATTCTATTCGGGAAAAAATGAATAAAAACAAAAATATGAATTCTTTAAGGTAAGTTGAATATAACGCCCGGGCGTTATTTTCGGGTAAAAACGATAGTTTGACACCCCACGTACTTGTCATGCAGTCTAGAACAACATATAACAGTCCAGGTGTTATAATAGCTCAATAGATTTAAGTTAGGTGTTGTCTCGTCGAGGTTCGAGTTCAAATTTGTTTGTGTTAGGTTGAGCATATTCCATGGCTATATGAGGGGTGCAAGTAGGATTAAGGCTCTGCTTTAGGGGGCAAGGTCCTAACTGGGGTGATGGGGTCCTGTTTGAGAGGGTGGGCTGGTTGGGAAAACTCTACTAGAGGATATCAGTGGGGAACCTACAGTAGGGGTTGTCTTAGGGATCCCAGTTGGAGGGGTGTTAGTACACAAACTCTGGTGAAGGAGATTGTTCGGGAACTTGTTGTGGGGGTTGTCGGAGGGGGTTCCTCCTAGATAGGTTTGTCTGCGTCCCATCCTAATACAATATTCTAATAGCGCCCCTAGTTCATGACGGAAGTAATAAAATGGGTGGTGGCCTAGTACATAATAATGAACAAGGCTAAGGGTCGTTTACAACCCTATAATAACAACTATAGAGAGATCTAGCTCATGACCAACATGAGGTAATGGGTGATTGGACCGTATACCCTATTGATGGCAAACGTTAGGATCCCAACAGCTTGACGTCCAATCAAATAACGTTCATAATAATTACAACAACAAGTACCACGAGGTAGGTAACATGAGCTTTTAGAGGGGATGATGTCATGAGGTTAGACCTTGGTTAGGGAGGGGCCATTGGACACTGCCCATGATATCTAGGTTATAAACTCATATACCGGGGGGCCAGGTCATAACAACAATACTGATTGGATGACGCACAAGGACTCTGAAACCCTTCAAGAAAGGTCAGTAATCGCACGTTCACACCTAGCTCCCGAAGTACATGTGCAACAGGGTTTGTACGATGTCCGCTTCAACCAGAGTTGAGTGGGGAAGTAGAGGTCCCCCTGTTCAGCTTGGGTGCTTGCAATCGATGCCTTGCCAGATCACCTAGCCGAGTTAGTGATGGATGATGGTCATGGGTGGTCGATACTAAGACACTAAGGTAGGACAGGGGGGGGGGGTGCGCCTGGGTAGTTGATAAGAGGAAGGGGTCTTCTGAGGGTGGTTAAAAAAAATGAAAGGGACGGGGTCATAAATAGCCCGTTTATAAAACAAAGAGTCTCGAAAAAGGTCCACTCTGGTTGTTGTTTTTTTAAGGAAAACTTCATGTACTGAGGTTATGCTTAATGAGATAAAAAGAGCATTCTCTTAGGCAGATCCATATACGGAAGACTCCATCATTCTGAAAGACAAGAAAGGATCTCGTAGCAAGGAGGAGGGAAGACCACTAGCTGGTGTGGAAAGCTCAATCGATGCGCTATCAGTTCAAGAGAACCGGTTTCGTTGACCATGACCTCATCACGATAACGGGCAACGTGGCATCGCCAATGTTCTACCTAGTATTGACTAGGTCAATCCTGGATATGCTTGGGGCAGATATGGAGACGTCACAACGGATCGGAAAAACCATCGACACCACTACATATGAACTATGTCTTCTGAACATGGTAATATCGTCTTGTCCTAATGTGTACTGGCGTGGTTAGTTTACTATTGGCTTCGCCAACAAACGTCTCGCACGTCGACTAGACTGAACATTAAAATCACCAACACCTACGCAACAACGTCATTATATGTATACCTTTCATTCCTCTGATTTTCCCACTCAAGACTATATTCTCATCTCACCTCTTTACCTTTGTCCTTCTACAGTTGATCTTGACTCCACCCGATCTTGCCTCACCTTCTATCTTTGACAACCGTCTGAACATTCTAGTCATGGGAGCGTCTCTCCCACCCTCCGAACGAGAGCGTGGGATCCCCCCCATCAACAAGGCAACCTCCTCACTTTCCGCAACATCATCCTCTGTGGTCGAAGGAGAACCCTTGTCCATTACCTTATAAGACATGCCTCGAATCTGAACACTGCTCGACAAATGCTATAATGACGTTTTTTTTCTCCAGAAACGTACTTTAGTCGTGTTGTCGCAGGGGTCAATTATGGAGTCAGCTATCTAACCTTGAGTAAAGAAGTCGATAGCGCTACGGTCAATTGGCGAAAGGTGAGAACATGATCATTGTCATTTTTGACGTTCATGGTACCAACCTTTCAGTTGCACAAAGGAAGTAGTTTATTAGAGTCTACGAAGATGCTTGGTATCAGAACGTCAACATACATCCCTCATAGAAACGAGGGCGTACATATGAGAAAGGACCTAACGTAATGTCCATGTGGCGAAATCGAGCAAAATTGTTGAGTGGATGACCCAAAAGGGCCACAATTTTATGTCGCCTCGAACAAGTCCTGTGAAGGTCCTCTTTAAAGCCCGAATGACTCAATCGGCTTTGAACCAACTTAGAGATTAAGAAGTTGCCAAATATCGTATCATTGGCGTGTTTTCGCTCAGACAAGCAGTTTAAAAGTTGAGGGGTCCCATCCTAGTCATGCAGCCCCCCATGAAAAAAAAAGGACGAGCATAGATAAGGTAAAGTCCGAATCGATTGCCGCCCATCGGTAAGAGACATGTTCATGGAGTGGGTGGTTATTCACGCTCCTACTAGGGGCTTCATGGAGATTCGGTTCGCCAACTCGGACACCTCATTTTGCGGCAAGTATCTATGGTGAAACCACGGTGAATTAGACTTAGATTGCCCACGCTTCCACGACCCAATGCCATTGGATCGTCGATCCAAGAATCGAGGGGATAGGGGCGGCAAAAATCGAGCACAAAAATGAGGCATCAATGGGAATAGGGCACTCCCCCCACTGCCCCAACTTCCCCTTCCCACCTCCCCAGGCAAACCCGTTATCACCTCCGCCCCCCCACCTCTCTCCACTCCTCCCCCAGCGGATGCGCATCGACAACACCCTCCTCTACTCCAACTCGGCCCACCCCGCCCCACTTTGCTCTCTCAATCCCAAACGTCGACTGCCAACCCCGGTCCCAATTATGTACACCCTGCGCTCCCTATCACACTTCCCCACCCTCCACCCCCGCACTACGCCCTCCTCGTTGCTATAACCATTGTCCTTGTCACCCAATTGCCCTTGTTTTATTCACCGCCCTAAATGGTCATTTGTACTCAACCCTCACCCCCCCTCCTACCCGTTATCCCCACGCTCGCCATGTCGCCCGCCTACCACTACCCCCCTTACCATATTCCCCTCCACTCGCACTCTGTTCCCCACCAGGCCCAATTGGAAGCCCCCTCACTTTGCAGCCCATGGCGCGCACCTCACCACCGTGCCCCCTGCCAGTCAAATACAATCTATTTTGTTGTCCCCCAGAAATCCTGACGACCCTCCCCACGACAACCACCATCCTCACTTCCTTCTCCCCATATGCTGCTCCCCTTCAAGTTATACACATCACCACACCCACCGCTACCACATACCAGCACCCTCGACCACACAGCTCGACCCTCCCTCCCCGCCTTCCCCAGTCACACGTCATCACCACTTACACCAACCTCACCTTCGAAGCAACCACTTCTCTCCATCCCACCTCGACATACGTAACCCCTCATGCACGACTACAAGGAACAAGCCCGTCTCATTGTACTAGGCACAAGTTAAGAGGGTCGCATGTTCCACCAATTCGACCAGAATGTACATGATCGACGACTCGGAACGTTTCTTCGAACTCCGGTCAAACAACAGAGTCGACCTACAAGGTGAGGGGGAAGTCACAAGGGAGGAAAAGACGGCATATCTCGATTTTGTAGTTATCCCGCACGAAGAAGTAAGGGCGACGCAATCTCAACCGAGAGCAACTCGGCATACGCCGTCATCGTCAAGGCGACCACCGAGAACAATTAAATATTTTCTGGTGTTGCTTTGTTTCTTCCCAGTCCACCAGATCCATGGCCAAGAGAACTAAGTGGCTATCCCCACTGGCTCGTTTGAGTCCTCCCCGTCTGGCAAAGATGTTGTGCAAATGGCAGTCTCATCCTTCCCGAAAGATTTCCCTTCCACCTGATTCCTGGAATCAAAATTATCAGGAAAATTGTCGCCTCTATGGACGGCGGTAGATGGCACTTCCACGTGGCGGTCATTCACGCCAGGATAGTGATTGACACAACAACCTTGCTAGTCACTCAAGGAGTAATATAGCTGCCTTCCACGTCGCTGGCTCCCAAAGAGAGAAAATATTTTAAAAAGGTATTTCTCACTGTAGACGTCCGTGTTCGTATCTTGGTAGGATTCTGCCTATCGTTAGGAAGTGACAAGCAACCCAACTTTGTTGCCTTCATGAACCTCTCGGTGACTCCCTGGTCAGCTTCATCCAACGCTGAACAAATTAGGAGAGGAAGAACAAGGAAGGGTCTTTCGGATGAACCCCTGCGGATCCGATCAACCACCGCATCTTCTGATTAGGATGGTCAGGATTAAGGTAGCTTCATGGAATGTATGATGATTTGGGTAAGTATAAGAAGGTCAGACTAAAAACTTAGATTCACGAGAACATAGCACACGTAGCCTTCCTCCACGAGACTAAACTGGACGAACAAAAGATCCTACGCACTAAGAGATGTTGGATCGTCACACAGTTTTGGGCGTTGGTCATGGATCGCAGGGAGGCCCCACCATTCTCTTCCATGAAGAAGTCGAACTTGAGTTCATCGACCATTCCGTTAATATCTGGGGTCAATGGGCTTGGGAGGAATTTAGGATACGCGACACACGCTGGGTATTTTCCACAGTCTACATACCGTCTGAACCAACAGAGAGGTGGTCCTTCCTTCAGGAGCTACCACACCTGCTCCCCGACACTCCAAACATCGTGGTCACGGGCGACTTTAACGTCGTGCGCTCTCAGGGCTTAGACTCACTGAACTTCTCCTTCAAACAGGCAACACACAATCCTCATTGACTCCTTCATCGAGGAGATCGGCTTCGTGGACCCCTACAGACAGACGCACCCCACATAGCATGGTTGTACTTGGTTTTCGTCCCAAAGGGCGGAGAACTGCCTTCCACCTAAACGTCTTGATCTTTTCCTCACCAATGGGCTTGGCATGAGAGAATGTTAACGGAGACCCTAATTTTCAGACCACTTGCCATGCCATTTATAAGAAAACCAAAGAGTCGTTTTTATCAAACTTGCCACCAATTCATAGTGTGGAGACCATACTAACTAACTGCAAAACAAAATTCAAAACAATGTAATAAAAAACATATAAAACAACAAGGCAAAAGTGCATTTTCATGAAATTTCGCCAACATTTCACTTTCAGAAATCTTGAGAAATTTCAAAAATCGTAATAGAGAAAATTTCAATTCTCCAAGAGACACAAAATTTGGCACACAACAACCTTGAACTAAAACAAGAATAGCCCCCCCCAAAAAAATCAAAAAACATAAAATTTGACTCCGAAACCCTAATTTTAGTTTTGGACTCGTTACCAAGGGCCTGAAACTGGGGGTCCCTGTTAACCATTTGTGTAGAGGGGGAGATTGATAATAGACACAAAAATGGTTTCTATTCATGAAGGAGTGGATGCAACTCAACTTTCATATAGTTACACGAACTCCGAACACCTTTTCGTTGTTGTATGTCAAAGGAAGAAGACTCGAGGAGGATGAATGTACATGCCAAGTGGAGGAAGCAGACTCTCTGAGAGAATGTTGGAAACCCAACCATTGTTGGAGTTATAATGAAAACGAAGGAGGGATAAATGGTTACACAAATTGGATGAGCTCCAAATTCAGTAGCAAATCACGTGGGCTAAGAGTGCAGTGGAGCAGGGGATCATATTACATTCCATACTTAGGAGATCAGCGCCCTAGGGAGCGGACTGCGTTTGGGTTCACTTCACGTTTAACCAAGCGTTTCCAATACTACAACGAAACGAGCAAACGCCCTCGACTGACTTACCTCTGCGAATTGCATATAAGAGTTTTCGCAGGTGGGTCAATAGCTCGGTAGGGATATACCCTTAAGGGTGGTGACATTCCCTTAGGGAAGGAAAACTCATGCCCCATGGGAACCTATCCTGTTGTAGGGGACCGCAGGATGTACAGTTGGCGCACTCGACTAGAGTGGCGAAGCGACGACGCTACCGCGACCGTTTCGGTGGTTCACGAGGTTGTTAAGTGTCGTTCCCGAGTTGTCTTATTGATTTTGTTTTATTTTACTCATGTGTGACATGGTAGGAAAGACTTTCGTCTTTACGAAAAAGACGGGAGCCGATGCGCTCGACAGCGCTGCCGAAATTTCTACAAAACCAAGGAGTTTATCAAATTTTGATTTTTCAAAATTTAGTTTGTCTAAATTTTATATATGACTTAGTAAAATTTTAGAGAGTCTCCATTTCTAAAGGGAGTGTTGTCCAAAGTTTTGTTAATTCGGAGAGTTAGACAAAATTGAACTTTGAGAAGTCAAAGTTATTTTCAAATTTTGAACTTAGCCTTATATAAATTTTGAAAAACTTCTTTCTCCACAGGAAGCGCTGCCGAAATTTTACAAAACCAAGGAGTTAGTCAAATTTTGGCTTTTCAAAGTCCAATTTGTCGAAATTTTATATATGGCTTAGTAAAGTTATGAAGTCTCATTTTCTAAAGGGAGTGCTGCACAAATTTTCACTAATTAGGGGAGTTCGACAAAATTTGACTTCCCAGAGTCACAAATAATTTCAGTTTTCATATTGAAGTTAGTATAAATTCTGAAAAGACATTTTTTCTACGGGAAACGCTGCCGAAATTTTCTTAGTTTAGAGGAGTTAGACTATATTTTGACAGGTGGCAGTTCTGACGATCCACTCTAAATAGGGGAGATTCTGCCAAAATTCTACCTTTCTTTGGACATAGGCTTAGGGATAGACTTAAACTTAGTTAACAGATAGCATTGAGTAAGGATGTATTATGAAGATTTATTCCCCATACACTGATGATTTAGTTTGGGCATTGATATGTCATGTGTTTCAGGTCCTTTTTGATCGTCTGGTTGAGGATTTAGGCTAGATTCAACGTGATCCCACGAACATCATTATCTGTTATCACTGATAACAGATCGGTTGCCGATTCGTCGGTTTACGACTCAACTCCAATCCACTCTTGCCACTCAACGTAAAAACTTTAGCCATGTGGTTTGAATTGTTTCGTTGTGTTTTTTACCCATACTTTATTGAATGGTCACTTAACGAAGATACTGAGTATTTTATTTTGAGAGTTGCATAAAGAGTGAGACTTGTATGGTTAAAGTGAGGGGCGTGAGCGCAAAGAATGGTTGAAGTTGACCCCATGTAGTGCATGGACTTTTGGTTGAATCTTTGATGTGATTATATGTATGTTTGGTGGTTCAGGTTTTGGATTTGACTGCCTGCGATCACATACATATATATGGTTGAGAGAAATATCACTATGATTGTGAGAAGTGATCGTCACATATTTATAATCCTCTATATATATGTACATACATACGCATAGGGTGTTCGCGCGACCTATTGTGGACGTTGTAGTCCGTGACAACCGTCAAAGTCAAACCCCTTGATTTCTCTTAAGCCTCTAGATGATGGAGCTGGTCTCGAGAGCGATAAGAGACGATTGCCACCATATATATGAACCTGTGTAACACCCACTCTCCGCAGGGTGCACAAGAGGGTGTGGTTCTCAACCGCACTTGGCGGTTGTCCAGCGTCGAGAGATTAACCCCTCAAGGCGCGTGTCAGCCGACACTCAAGCGTCGAACGCGACCCTCGAGATCATCGAGGACCGCGTGATTATGGGTAATACACAGTACGCTATCACTGTGACTGCTTGTGTAAGCATGCATTGCTAGTCGATATGAGAAGGTCCTGCGTCTGCGCGGTTTTATACTAGATCTCGTGCGTGTCGCCTATTCGATTTCCGCGTCGGAAGGTTATGGGATGGCTACAAAAGGACTACGAGTGTTGTGATGTTGTTTTGTTTTGTGTCTTTTCGTGTGTGTGTGTGTGTTTTATTTTTATATTTTAAGTGCGGTGTAACGCGTGGGAGTGGGATGCATCCTAGTCGACCGACGATGAGTCGCGCTTGGGACTTCAGCCCCCCAGTGCGTCGGTTCGCGGACGGGTCCGATAGAGGTCTAGGACCACATGTAACCCCTATGGTACAGCGAATAAGAAACACCCTCGGCTGGTCCACCTCTGCGATTGCAACTGATTAGAGAGAGAGAGAGAGAGAGAGAGAGAGAGAGAGAGAGAGAGAGAGAGAGAGAGAGAGAGAGAGAGAGAGAGAGAGAGAG
>BFEA01000051.1:4183502-4193609 GCA_003427395.1 Chara braunii
AGAGAGAGAGAGAGAGAGAGAGAGAGAGAGAGAGAGAGAGAGAGAGAGAGAGAGAGAGAGAGAGAGAGAGAGAGACGTGGAAGATTCATTCTCATATGAACGTTGAGAGAGAGAGAGAAGGCATCGTAGTGTCTGACGCCGAGTTTGGTGCGGCGTCATAATGCTGAAGAATCATTCTCATATGGACGTTGAGCGAGAGATAGATAGATAGATAGATAGATAGATAGAGAGAGAGAGAGAGAGAGAGAGAGAGAGAGAAAGACGTGGAAGATTCATTCTCATATGAACGTTGAGAGAGAGAGAGAAGGCATCGTAGTGTCTGACGCCGAGTTTGGTGCGGCGTCAGACACTTTCTGACACCCTCTCTCTCTCTCTCTCCTTCTCTCTCTTCCCCCCTCCCCCCCTCCCCCTCCCCCCTCCTGCCGCGCCCGTTTGTTTTTTCATTCGTTACTTCTAATGTTCGTCGACGTTTTTTTTTGTTTTTTTTTTTGGCCCATTTTTTGGGGAAGACCGGTCGTCCGTCGGTGGGTACCCCGCCCGACACGGCGCGCTAACGGCCGCATCGTCTTTTTAAAGCTGGACGAGGTACTGGTGGTTTAATTGTGCATTTTGTCCACTAAAATCAAACTTAAGCACAATGAGAGAGAACCAAGGCCAAATTACTGAATTTGCATCAGAAAAAAAAAATTACAAAACATAATTGGAAACTTTGGGTGAGCCTCGTAATCTCGCTATGTGCTGGAACACCTCGGAAGGTACGAAGTACGAAGTCCTTCTTCGCTTAGATTTCTAAGCGAATGCCATACATTGGGACAAGTAGTTTATCCTCCAATGCCCGAGGTCAATCTGGCTTTGGAGATAGTGGGATAGAATCTGGAATCAAATGGACACTTCTTACTTGGGCACTAGATCCATTTAAAAAAAAATAATAAAAAAAATTACATAGGACTTATGCACGCCTGCATGCATCCAGCACGTGGTTGAAGGGTACACACATGTAACTTATGGAATCAAAAAAGATGAAAATTTTTTTGTTTTTTTCTTCTTCTTCTTCTTCTTCTTCTTCTTCTTCTTCTTCTTTAAAAGAGATTGTAATCTTTCGTGTGATCACTACATGTAGTCAAAGAAATCTGAGTTTGTGATTCTAACCCTTTTTTTTTTTTTTTTTTTTTTTTGGAACAACCTCCATCTATTGGTGGGGAGCAACACCTGCTCGAAACTGTGTCCAACATCCCATAGATACAACCATATCCTCACAAATTGGCAGAAACTGGGAACCGGGCCCAGCATCCCATAACGAGTACGTTCAGAAAACTTCATCAGAAAATTCATGAAAATGAAACAAGGAACTACTAGAAAAATCTAATTGGCCTAAGAATTAAATTTAAAAAATTAAGATACCGGGGTCATTACCCGGCTTTGGCTCAGAGAAATTGGAGCTACTTTAGACATGTCTATGACAACTTCATGATTAAGCAAAATTTAGAAACGACTCAGAAAACCCCCCATCAATCCACTTTACCTCACTCCGGCAAGACTGACTGCATCGGAGCCACCATCTCTGCTGCTGCTATGCCATACTCTCATCCTACCAGCTAGCCCCCTCACTGGTAGGACGCGTGATAACCCATCATCTTCTCCCACTCGCCTTATTTTCTTTTTGAGGTACCTAAGAACTCTTACCATCGTTCCACAAGCATGAGAATAGGCCACAGAGGTCCTACGACCAAAAACCTTGAAACCCCACACAAACCCTTCCAACGTTCTCCAAAACTGTCGTACTCCCTGCCGATCTCTTCTAGGTCTCACAGCCCCACTTTCTGCATGGTTACAAGGCAACGCGACTCACCCCAGCTCCGACCAGCGTCGTCCTGACAGCAACCCTTGGTTATCTCGTGGAAAGCCCACCCCAAGACATCCTCAAATGTCTCTACTAGACCTCACGCTCCTGCATCGCAGGTTACAGGGCAACACCCCAGCACCGGTCTGCAGATCACTGAGTATAACAGCATTGAAGCCACCTACAACGAGTTAGTAGGGATCCCAGAGTCCTAAAAAACATTCCTAGAACCACTAAGCACCCAACTCTTTTTGAGACATTCGAAAAACTTTAGAAAAATATAAGAGCGGGGGGGGCAAGACTAAATCTGCCTACTATCCTAGATTCCCCCTTCCAACAGATGGGGCGCCGGCCCAGGCTTTCAGTCCTCGTACCAGAACTCACTTGATCTCATACCCCCTTCTGCTAGGGTAACAGTGCAACACAACCCTCCCCAGTACCGATCAACCTAGCTCTGACGGACAGGAAGTGCCTTCCTCCCTCGACAATTCCCTTAGCGGCGAGCCCCTAAGCAGGTTACAGGGTCAATACCCCGGCGCCAACTACGTCGGACGATCTGGTTATGCCTTCCACCCTCGGCATAACTTCCCAGGCCTCAAGCTCCCCCTGGGTTACAGAGCAGAGGCTCCAGCACCGGCCTGTGTCGTCCCAGCATCATCCTTCTAACCTACTTACCCTAACAAACAACCCTTTCTGTTGAAAATCCCCTTGCTACCTTCCTTCCTTCAAATCTAGCTTCCCCCCCCTTTTGGCTCACTTCGGAGTCACTCCTTCCCTAAAAAAATAAACTCCTAACACACTGCTATAAGCAGCCACCCCCTTGCCTTTTCTCCCCACCCGCCAGTACTGATCCGACCCTAAATCAGTTTGGCTAAGAGACAACAATCCCCCAATACCGCCTCCCCCCTCCAAGAATAACACCTCCCACCTTGTGAAACCCTCACGGGGGGAGGCTCCAACCCTCAAGGAAGATCCCACAGATATACACAGCAAGCCACAATTACACCCCTCAAGACCAGGAAGTTGAGATTAGCAAAAAAGAAAGCCAATCTGAATCAAAATTTACCGCACGGTGTTATGATTAGCAACCATAGGGTTTTTGAAAAAATACTGCAGAAGCCTACTTTTAGGCATCAGAGATCAGAACGAGTTTGTATCAGAAATCAAGAAAAAAATCAAGACCATAAGATCAAAGATAAGAAAAACTACTGAGTGACAAAATTTACGAGAAATTATACGAAATTTAGGTTATCCATAAAGGATTTTCAAATCAGATTCCCAAACTGCGGTTTGAAAAACGTTTAGCAAAGATGATGTATGACACGAAAAAGTTTAAGAAATTATTTTCAAGAAACCATATTATCAGAAGGAACCACCAACAGAAAACTGAATCAAATCATCATCATTAAAAATAATATCCAGAATTAAAACATAGAAAAAACAAACGAGTGATACACCTACAATAATCGAATCAGAAATTCAGAATAGAGGAGACAAAATTAAAAAAACCTAATTAGATCATCATCATTTGGTGAGCATCAGAAGGCAAACAGGCAATACAAAGTCAACCAATCAGAAAAACTATTGAAAACGAAACTCTGAGATCATTTTGACGCGCAACCTTCTTCACCCGCAGCAAGCTTCACATGAGATGACGATGTCCTCCTTCCTCCTTTAAGCATTATTCTCCATGAAGAGTCCTTCGAAAAACCTCCCTCTGCCTCCCTTTCATCCACCTACCATCACTCGAATCAACCCCCACCACCTTCGGGAGGGAAACGTCAAGCCACCCTCCATCTGCCGGCTACAACAGCTTCAGCTGCCGACCACAATGTCGACGCCAACAACAAAGGTATCAGTCGTCAATCACCACTTCTTCTGCCCTCGGGTAGAAGGCGTAAGGGATGATCTCGTACGGCTTCAAATACTCCTTCCGCGATGGTAGCGTATCCTCGTCCCTAGGTTCCTCCAAGCACGAAGTCCACTGAAGGTACGGATCCAAGGATCGCTCGAAAACGTACGGAGCAGGACTGTTGTCGCTCTGAAAGTAGATGTCGGGCGAGAGATCGTCCGCCAATTGCATGATCGGTGCGATGAGCTCCTGTGCAATCAACTAACGGCGACCCGGTCGTACCGATCCAAAGAGGAATCCAATAAGATCTCCTTCCGCGTTAGTCCTCCAACCCTGTATGATCAGCAACTCCGGCTTCTCGATCCACGTGGGATGCTCGATAGTGCCCGTCCACTTCACTTGTACTCGGGTCAGGCAGAAGGACAACTCCTCAAAAGTTTCGCGCCACAATCGTCAATGTCCAGGATGGATAAGCGGGACTGAAAGAGGCTCGAACGAGAAGGAAAGAGAAGGGTGAAGATCGGATTGCCAGAAGGTGGGGAAGAGAGAGGGGGGACCAAAGATGGAGAGAGGAGCGAGAAGAGCAGCGTGGTTCATTGGGGATGGGGGAAGGGGACGATGGTCGGGATCGCAACTGGCCGCTCGCGCGGTGATCGGCGAATGCCGTCAAGGTCTGATGCAAAGATCGGGATGATGTTATACCCCTCCCGGGCGAGGACATGCTGCCACACGTTGGACACTTGCTCCGTCCACTCACGCAGCGAGGCCAAGATCGCGGTATGCCGAAGTGGATTGACCGAGCTGACGTCGCCGGTGAATGCCGCCACCGTGGTGATGTGGCTCGTTCCGGGACCCGCTCGCCGATGAACTGCGGTAACCTCCGCGAACACTATTGCGCGAGGACTTCCTTTGATTCGAAACGTGGCGGCGGCACTGATACCTTCGTCGCAGAAGAATCGCATTAAACGCCGAAGATCCGCATTGAGCCGAGGGTGACAAACTTGCCGAATCTCTGAGATGTGGCCACGTGGCTGCAACAACTGAATGTCAAGAACCCATTGCGTGATAAAACTCATGGCGAGGTCGGAGAGGAGGACGAAGGACAAGAGGGAGAAAGACGGGAGAAAGTTAGATCGTCGTCGTTCTCCTCGCTTTACGAGGAAGAAGAGGGTAAACGATCGGAAGGAGGAAGAAGACGGAGGTAGGAGGTATGCCGGACGATGGGGACAGAGCTATGGCTGGCACTAGCCTCACGCGCGACGCGCACCGTGTTGGCGCCGTTGGGTCCGAGTTCGATAACGCGAAAACAGCCAGAGTACTTGGGAGCGAGTTTCCGGTCGCGTGCACATTTACGTACCTGCACTAGGTCCCCTAATTTATATTGGTACTGGGGCCCAACGTTTCCATTCCGGGCCTCGTAGCTACGGACCTGTCTACCGTGGGCCAGCTCGGTCATCCTTTGTTTTTTTCGAGCTAGCTTCGGAACGGCCCGTTCCATCAAATCGGTGTACCTTTTGGCCTTGGCCTTGAGGGCCGCACGCATGTCTCTACCCCCTGCTTCCGCAATTTCCGAGTTGCCCCGGTAATCGACACAGGGGAGGCTATTAGTTCGAAGCTGAAAGGGGGTAAACCCCGTAGACTCGTGAGGGGTGGCCCGGTGGATGCCGACGATCTGATATACGATCTCGGGCCACGGACACGTGGCGTGTGCCTCTAAGTTCCTGCGAAGGGCGGTTTTAATCATACGGTTGGCATTCTCGGCCACCCCTTCGACTGGGACACGTGGGGTGCCGTATGTCGGAGCGTGACGCCCCTTCGCGCAAGTAGTTCCTCTACCTCACCTTTGAATTCCGACCCATTGTCAGTTAGAATTTCTTATGTATCTAGATGGGTATAGAAGAATCGTTCGATGTATGTGGCTATTTTGACGGCCTTTCGGGTCTTACAAGGATAGACTTCGATGTATTTGGAAAAATGGTCAATTAAAACTAACAGGATGGAATATTCACAGCGGTTTGGGCCAGGTGGCACATCAATATCGGTCGTGTCCATACTGACTCGCTGGAAAGGACGCTCTACTTTCGTTGGCACGATCGTGTTTGGTCCCCGTATAGGGGCACGATCAGCGGCACAGACCAGACAGTTAGCGACAATGTATTTGACATCATCTCTTACATTGGACCAGAACCATCGGTTCTGGTTTACAGTTGCCTCTGTGACACGTATCGCGAAATGAGCGGCATGTTCCTCGTGAGCAGATCGGATCCAATCGTATCTCTGGAAGGGATGGGGAACCGTCAGCCACAAACTCGATTTATCAGTTCTACGCTTTTCCAAATGACCATTGATCCATCGATAGTCCCGAGATCTCTCGGTTGCCCTACGTCTGTCGTGTTTGGTGAGGTGGCCCAACGATAATCGCGCTAATTTTGCTAATAAAATTTTATCCGTCCAAACCTCCGCTCGTCGGTATTTTTCGTCGTATTCAGGACCGTCCGTACGGGCGGCCTCGAATCGAACCTCCGTGGGGAGCTTGTTCGTTCTACACAGGGGGCACCTTCATTCCTTGCTATTCGTTCGGTATCGAACGCAGGCCCCGTGTGCACGATTGACACATGTGGCACATTCTACCCAATTGACAAACCCAGTTTCGAAGGGATGACAGTCGACCCCATAAACCCGTGCAATACACGTGCAAAAATAACAGAATTTATCGGGGAGGGTGGCAAAGAAAGCGGAGGATGTGAGAGGGGGAGAATTAGTAGGAGATGAAGGGGTTGCGGAGGCGAGTGGAGTAGCCATGATGTCAGAGGAGGAGAGGATGCAGGGAGGATAGAACATACAGAACAATTAGTCCTCGTGCCACTTACTACTTCGATAAAATCTCCACTTGGCCGTACCGAGGTCCAATCTCCTGTTCGGGTTCGTTCCACGGAATTACCTCCTCATTCCTCGGAACTTTCTCAGGCCGGTGCAGTCGTGTCAGTCCATCCGCATTCCCATGTCTCTCGTGCTTCCGATGACGGATGTCAAAGTCCATGTTCTGCAGCACCGTTGCCCATCGCCCAATCATGCCCGAGTAATCCTTCGACTTCTTCAGAGCCAACAGGGGCTCATGATCGGTCACCAGGGTGAATTTTCGCCCATACAGAGAAAGTGACTGATTTCCCAGAGAGCCGCATAGCATTCACCCGTTGGAGCGGTGTAATTGCACTTGCAGGCGGGCACTGATTTGGACGCATACTCCACTACACTCTCGAGTCCGCTCGGTCCCACCTGGGCAAGGATCGCCGAGATCGCCTCTGGCTGCCAGTCGGTGATGAGAACAAAAGGTTTTTTGGGATCCGGTCTTATAAGGACCGGAGCCGAAATGAGAGCAGCCTTGAGTTTAGAAAACGCTTGATCGCACTCCAGCGTCTAGATCAACGGTTGATCCTTGCGCAGGAGATTCGTAAGGGGTCCCACAATCGCCGCAAAGCCCTTGATAAATCTTCGGTAATACGAGGCTAGGCCCAGAAAGGCGCGAACTTGCGTGATAGTGGTACGCACTGGCGCGTCCCTGACAGCTGCCACCTTCTGCGGCTCCGGTTGGAGTCCCTTGCCTGTCACCACGTGCCCCAGGAAAGAAATGGTGGTGAGGAAAAACTGACACTTCTCAAGCGCCACCTTGAATCCTGCATCTCGTAACGCATGCAGTGCCCATTCGATGTGTTGCACGTGTCCCTCGTAGGAACTCGAATACACTAGGATGTCATCCATGTATACAATCACGCAGTAGTTGATGATGCTCTGCGCCAGACGAGTCTTCCGTTCGAAATTATGAAAAACCATGTTCATGGTCCGCTGAAAAGTCGCAGGAGCGTTGCAGATACCCATCGGACATCGAATCCATTGCCACGTACCTTTGAAAAGCACAAACGCTGTTTTCGGTCGATCTTCCTCTCGGTCAAGAAGATGATGGAACCCATGACGAACATCAAACTTGCTAAAAAATCGAGCACCTCCAATCGCATCCAATAACTCATCAATCCGGGGGAGGGGATACACATCTTTAATCGTGATATCATTCAGCTTCCGATAATCAATGCAAATGCGAATCCCCTCAGCCTTCTTGGGTACTATCACTACAGGAAAAGACCATGGTCCTATAGCGGGTTCGATCCATCCATTAGCTTCGAACTCCTTAATCCGCTGAAAAGCGGCAGCTCGTTGAGCTGGCGAGTATCGGTAGGGAGCGCAGCTAATGGGTGGATGATCTCCCGTGAGAATGGCATGCTCAATCACTTTAGTTAAGCCGATGTCGTTATCGTGTATGCTCAATACGTCTTCGTAGCCATTTAACACACGAATTAACAATTTTCGAATTTCCGCACGGACGTGGCCTGGCAAGGTGATTGTATATTCCCCGAAAATCTTAAGGGGCATATCAATCCAATCAACCGACCGTTCCCATCGATCATGGACACTAGAAAAAACGGAACTATTGGTGCGAACAGAGAAGACAATTGCTATCATCTGGGACTCGGCAGGGCTGATCATCTCTGTTTCTTTAGTTTCAGCGTCAGTTTATGAACCAATCGAGGTCGGTTCCATAGTTAGCCCTGTTAGATCCGTCATTTCTTGCATCAGATTAGGTACATCATTTACCTGTGTTTCCGCTTCTTGTTTAATCAAGGCAATGGTGGCTCCTGTCGTTAGTAACGATCGAGGTGGAAAAACAGAAACGTCTAAATAATATTTCGTTTGCCGATAACGTGTTCGTAAGGAGAGAGCTCCCTCGTACAATGTGCGATGGGGTTCCAAATCATCAGCCAGATCGGAAACTTGTAATATGGGTTCCCCGAGGAGGACTGAAGGACTTACCTGGGTTGTTAGAGGCGTGAATGCACTTTTTTCAGAATCCACGTGGAAGCTTCGAGCGGTATCGGGGCACACTCGAAATTCTTCGGGGGTTTCATGTTCGAAAAGTTCAACCAGATGCTTCCATTCCGCTTTACTGGGCATCTCTTCTTCGCATTCTCGTTCCCTGATTTCATCCCCGAGGCGTGAGGGAGAGCATTCCTCGGTATCAACGCATCGAATCATCCCTATTTGGGTCGGGTTAGGGATGCGCTTTATCGTTCGGGTGGAAACTCGCAAAGGAACAGTTTGAGGTTTTCCCCCGGTTTGTGTGAGTACCAGTTGTCTCGAATCGAAATGCAGATGTGCGCCTACCGCCATCGCCCAAGGTAATCCCAATAACACAGAACAGGAACGTACATCTATTACGAGCGCGTTAACAAGGACGTGTACTCGCTCGACTTTTACTGCCACGTTCTCGATAATGCCTACGATGTTCATTGCCTCCTCGTCGACAGAGACATAATTGTCTTCGCCAGATTGAGGAAGAATGGATCCCAGTCGTCCTGTCTTTTTAACAGTATCCAATGATATGGCTACGGCAGAAGACCCTGTGTCAATAAGGGCATTAAACGGCTTGCCCCAAACTTCACAGTCACATTCCGCACTTTTTCACAATACTGGCTGAGCTCGTATGAAGTGATCTTTTTCTGCTAAAGAGATCGATGCTATTCGTGCGGTTTCGGGTTCTTTAGTGTCAGGTTCGGGAGGTGCAACCTCCTCGTTTCCTTCCTTCTTCTTCAACATCCATTGTATGCGCTGATAGGTGAAGCGCTTTTGATTTCTCTCGCAATGTTGTAGAAGTTTATCGTTCGCTGCTTCAGATATGGTGAGCAGATGTCCTACTGGGATAGGTATACGAATATCTAATTGCTTGAGCGTTTTCAATACATCAATATCTCCTGTGTGAAATTGTGGTCCTGGATTGGACTCGCGATCGACCCACTCGAGATCATCTTGGGCCAATCGGATCGCTCCGATCATTCCGGCAAGATGGAGATACTCGAGGGAATCCACCACGTTAGCAGCGTCAGAGGAAGAAGCTCCTGAGGTCGATGCTATTATCGCCGAAGAGGAAGGCTGTTCTGGGGCACACGCTACGAGCTCTCCTCCCTGGTTCGTGTCCATCAGAGCGGCCACTCGTCCTTGATTAAGGGCGACAGGGGCCGCAGCAGGGGAAGGCTGATTTCATTTTGGCAGTGGGCAGTCTCGGGCAAAATGCCCGTGCTGTTTGCAGTTGAAACACTCGATCTTTCCTGACGGATTAGCTAGATGGGGATACTGAGGGGTGAATCCTGGAGCAGGCAGAGCAGGTAAGAGCGAAAACGATGCAGGGGCAACTCTCTCTCTCTCTCTCTCTCTCTCTCTCTCTCTCTCTCTCTCTCTCTCTCTCTCTCTCTCCCCCTCTCGTTTCGAAAAGCGAAACGGGAATGCATCTTTCGAAACGAGAGAGAGAGAGAGAGTGAGAGAGAGAGAGGGAGGGAGGGGCGGCGACATGCACGGAGGGTCGCGCCGA
>BFEA01000051.1:4198383-4221066 GCA_003427395.1 Chara braunii
ACACTGCACTGTGCCGAATTCCCCGACACGATATTGGAAATTTACGGACGCGAAGCTTCGGGACAGGCCGCAGCGTCGCCAGAAGAAGCACCTGAAATAAAAATTTCTGCACTTTGCTGAATTCCCCAGCACGATTCGCACTCCGAGCGAAAAAGAACCGCCGATGTAAAAAAAGACTGCCGCCCCGGTCCGACCAGTTCCCCGTGGGCCCGCTTCACCCGCCCGCCGCCTTTCCCAACACTGGGCAGCGGGTCTCCGTGGGAGCGTCACGCGAGACCCGCTGTACTCTTTAAGAGTGTTAAGGAAATCACCTATCCTCCTTCTTCCCCCCCCAGCCCTGATGGAAGCAGAATCGGACGAACCTTGTCGAACGGGAACTTCGGACACCAGGCCAAGACAATCTACTACGGGCCCCAAGAGACTCTGGGCCCTAGGTTTCAGACAGGGCAGCACCCATTGAAGCAGTCTTACTGTCCTTCCCCTAGCTTACCTAAGGCCAGGTGGAACTCGGACTGGCCTGAGCGACTTATACCCTTACTCCAGGGTCTAAGCCTTATATATAGTCACTGGACAGTTCTACCCAAATATCAGTAGAAACTCCGGTGGCCTATACCTGTCCCCACCGCAGATACTAGACCCCACCAGTGACTACCGTCTTCCCCCGAACATAATGCACCCTAAAAAAGAATGTCTACAAGCTATATTTTTGGCCAGATGGACCCAAAATAAGGGTGCGTTGTGTTCGGGCCCGGGAAGACGGTAGACCCCCCCAGTCTGATAGTTGTGTAGTTCGCAATGTACGTGTATACCCGAAGGCTGTGTATGCTTCGTGTATCTATGTATGAAGATGTACAGACAACACAAGTGGAAACTTGTGTATGTAGCCCATAGGCCATGTATAGTTCATAAGCTATGCATATGCCCAAAGGTTGTGTGTGCTCTGTGAATCAATGTATCGAGATGTATAGGCAGCATCATGTGTGTGTTATCGAAGAGAGAACGGGGACAAGGACCCCCCCCAAGGTCCGAACCAAGCTCGAACCCGTGACCTTGAAACATGTAATCATATGACTCTACCATGTGAACGACTAATGGAAATGGCAGGAACGTGTGATATGCCAGACTGGGGAGATCAACAGACCACCCAAGACCAACACCCCCAAGCAACCCATGTGAAACCCAGAACCAACATACAACACCATGAACAACCCTAGGGTGGTGCGCATGCAGTGTCTGTAATAGTACCATGCGTCAGCCCAAGGGAGTGTATGTCCAGTCGTGCGTCAACCTAACGCCCTTCTAAAAAACAAAAAAACAAAAAAAACAAAAAGGGCCCAATGCCCAAGGATGATATTACCAATAACAAGATTGAGGTCGGGGGTCCTCACAGTCTACCCGGAGTGACCAAACCGAACTTGCTGAGAACCAGGCTCAGCATCCCTCATATGATGATGATGATGATGATGATGATAAACTCTTGCTGAATCTATGTGAAATATGAAATAATAATACTAATGATGACGATGCTAATGATGATGATGATTAGTATATATAAAAATTATAGAAAACTGTGCTATATCAACAATTCTAGCCTCCTAATTCTAGAACAACTCCTAGCCCTCCCTGTACCCGGACATTGCAACTCAGAGACAATACCAACCTAACCAACGTCAACCATAGCTGACCTCTTCTCGCCACCTAGACTATCCCCCGGCTCCATAGGTTGTCAAGGCAGCCCCCCCCGGTTCGCCACTGGATTGCCTTCCTCCCTCAGCAAACCCCAGATCTCTCTACAAGGCCTCACACTCCTGCCATTTGCAGGTTACAGGGCAGGTTACAGGGCAACGCCCCAGCTCTGGCCAGCGTCGTTCTGGCAAACCAGGGGCACAAAACAGAACAACTCTGCAGATATCAGTCCAGGTTCAACCATCTCTGAACTCCTATATCCCGAATGAGGAAGAAGGCCAGATGCTGTGAAAATTTTCAGAACACCAGAAAGCTTAATAAAACCTGATTATGCGCAAGGTTGCAATTGAGTTTTAAACCCGCAACCTCTATAGTTTCGGGGAATCCGATGAGCTTGGATGGAAAAATTGATTTACAGAACTTACACTATGGGAGGGCAATGCCCTTTTGTTCAAGAGAAGACCTATCAATGATCCAATTATTCGTGGGAAAACATCTATGAGCAATTTGCCACTGTAGAGAAGCAATTTTGGCTGGTTTAGTTTTAGAAGTTTGGAACCACTCAATTCTTCTCAACTCGTCCTTACTAACATCAAGATTCTTATGCCATATTTCTTCAATACGATTTTTCAAGATAAATCTGGGGCGCAGCATCCTGTAGGATGCTTTGACTGTGAGGGTGTGTAGTTTTCTAGGATGAGGGTGACCTCGTTTCCCAAGGAGTGACTAGCATCAGTTAAGAGGGTCAAACGAAAGGTGAGAGATTGAGTATCCGGTATAAAAGCAAGCCATTTTTCATCAAACTTCAGTACTCTAATCCTGAAGAGTTGGTCATATGTGCTCCATCAAATTTCCTCCTGCTGGCCCCAGTTGAGAAAACCTTTTTTTTTTTTTTTTTTTTGAGAAATGAAGAGCTCCATCTATTGGTGGGGAGCATCACCTGCTGGAAAACGGGTCCAGCGTTCCTTTTACATCAAGTCGATTGTGCTGCAAATTCCTACCAGCATTGATTGCCCTGGGATTCGGGGGATTCACTGAGCAGGATGACAAGGTAAGGGAGGGACCTTTTCACCTTGAAAGCGGCGCCGGATAATGTCATTTACCTATTGGTCCTTTCCTCACCCCACTGTACTTCTCTTTTGGCCAGAAACCTTGTCCTGACAAACTGTTTATCTGCAAACCAGGGACCTGACCTTTTTTCCATCTTTCATGCATTCCTCCCATACCGTGCTGCAAATTCCTGCTAGCATTGATTGCCCTGGGATTCGGGGGATTGACTGAGCAGGATGACAGGGCAAGGGAGGGACCTCTTCACCTTGAAAGCGGCGTCAGATAATGTTATTTACCTACTGGTCCCTTCCTCACCCCACTGTACTTCTCTGTTGGCCAGAAACCCTGTCCTGACAGACTGTTTATCTGCAAACCAAGGACCTGACCTCTTTTCCATCTTTCATGCATTCCTCCCATACCATTCTAAGTCCACTAGGCTGTTTGAAAGGGGGAGGAAGAGGTCGGGGAATTCTTGGGTGGGTTTCAATGGGATAGCTGTATCTATTTTTGTCCAATCATTAAAGAGCAATCGATAATCCCGGTTGAGAAAACCATCATCTTGAATTTGAAAGACTGATAGAAGAATTTGATTCGGATTATGAATCTCATTTATGTTACCGACTTCGCCTTTTTGGTTATGAAATGCCACCCAATCATTTTCAATGAGTTTGGGACCCTTCCGTAGGATTCTGATCCACTCCGGGGGGATTAGGTCAATTATTGAATCCATAGCGGAAGTCTGATGGTGGCTATATTTAAGACGCTCATGCAGGTCAGAGGCCGAACGTCAGTCTCTGCTCTCTTGATTCCATAGATCTCTAACCCTTATTACCCCCCTGTTAATCCAACTTTTTTAGGGGGCATCCATACAATGCATAACACATCATTGGTCATCCCTAATAAACGTATTGTTAAAAAGAGGCTATTGACAAACTTCTTCCCATCTTGTCTGGAAAACTTTATCTGGGATAGGCATCTTTCTCCAATTTTTTATAAGTGTGATCCAAAATGGATCTCGCCAAATATCCTTCCTAATTGCCTGCCTATCTGAGGTCTCCTCCTGATTTTGATCCCCTTAAGAGCCTCTAGGTAAAGACCATGCAAGGTTTTCCAGCCACATTAGGGGATCTATGTGACCAGGGACCGGAGGAGCTAACCTTTTTATCTGTTCCAAGACTAGGAAGGACAAAGGGTTGTTGGGATTGAATATAAGACGTTTGATCCACTGAAGAGAGAGAGTTATAGCCTTGGTATGAGGATCGATTATCCCAAGCCCCCTTTTGTCTTGGGTTGGATAATGGACGACAAAGCCACTCTGCTAATGACATTGGATCTTTTGTAATCCCCACGCCACAAGAAGGTCGCTAACAGTCTCTTGAAGATTTTAAGATTACCTTTGTCCAAAGCCCAAAAAACCGATCTATACCATATAGAGGCCAATATGACATTATTAATTATTAAGGTTCTACCAAACAGGGATGTATGTTTATCCTTCCACAAATCAAGTTGCAACCTTGCCCGTTGTTGAATCCCTTCATTGGTAGAGGTGGGTTTATCTGTGATTGAAAGGGATACCCCTAGCACTCTGATTGGTTCGTTATGATGAACCCACTTAATGTAGGAAGGTTCAAGGGGTATAACACCTTGATAATGGATCCACCATCCTAGTGTTTTATTCCCCCAATTGACCTTCATATCAAAGAGTTTACAAAATATGTCCATTAGTCTTTTGATAGCTTCTAAATTTTCATGTGAAGCATCAACCATCAGAGAGAGGTCATCAGCAAAAAAATAACAAACTGGGACTGCTTCCTCAGGGATAGAGGAGATTTGGATATGCCTGATGTCTTTATGATGTCTTATGTTAGCTGCTAAGGCTTCCATAATGATCACAAAGAGAAGGGGAGTAATGGGGTCACCTTGCCTTACAGATTGGTGAAGATAAATGGGGGGTGCTACATTTCCATTGACTATGACCCTTGTTGTGATATTCTTGAGCAAGATATTGATCCATCTCCTAAAATATGACCCAAAGTTAAACTTTTTCAGACATTTATCTAAGAAAAATCAGTCCACATGATCATATGCTTTCTCAAAGTCAATAAATATAAATGCAACATTATGCTTAGACCGTCGAGAGATCTTGATGAACTCATTAGTGAGCAAAATATTATCGTGGATATTCCTTTTTTGGATAAATCCAGTTTGTAACGGGTGAATAATGTCCGCAATAAATTTATTCAGGCGAATCGTTAGAGTTTTTGAGATCAATTTATAAACCATGGTGAGCAATGTGATAGGTCAGTAGTTTCTAATGTTATATTTATCACCTTTCTTATAGAGTAGGGTTAGCACCCCTTGCCCTACTATCTCCCCCATATCACCTGAGTCCCATACTGCCTGATATAAATCCATGAGGTATTGGGAAATGAAATCCCACAAGACCTCCCAGAGTTCTTTTGGGAGACCATTAATCTCCAGGGTTTTATCTTCTTCCATTAATAATAGGGCAGTCCATATTTCATCTTTTGTCAGGGGCAACTCCAATTGTTCTCTCTGATGCTGAGAAAGTGACTTAGTTAGCGGGATAAGAAACTCTTCTACTTTCTGTGCGTTGATCCAAGGGAGTGTCTCTATTTTTCGAAAGGAAAAAATACTTGAAGAAGACCCTGATATTTTTAGTACATCCTGCTGTTGACACCTCTAACGGCCCGTTGAGAGAATGAGGATCAGCTAGAGCCTCTATCAAAGTTCTACCTGTACGGGCCTTGGCTATAGCGAAAAATCTTGCATCGATGACTCCTTCGGTATGATATTTGCGAATTCCGCCGCGAATCCTCATGCCTTGCTATCTATATTCCATATATTTAAGTAACTCGGCGTCAAGGTCTTAAATTTCCTTAGCCATTTTTTTTTGCATTTCTAGGTTTCTTTCCTCATCTACTGATAGCTGCAATTGTTGAATACGTTGATATATACTAGTTTCAGAAGCATGACGTTCCATAGCTAAAACTTTCAAGTATTCATTGCATTTACGACTTAAAAAGAGTAACCCATTATTGAACCAGAGTACCTCATTTTCTAAAATGACCCTCTGATTCCTCCAAAATGACTACACGTCCTTGATAAATGATCTAAAGGAGTCAATCTTAAGATGAGTTGTATTAAGTTTATAAAATCTTCTTCCTTGATCTGGTTTCTTACCAAAGGAGAGGATGGCTACACACACAACATAATCTAAACCTAGAAAGGGACTTCGTGGAAAGATTTATGTCATCTGAAGCGCACTTTCACAATCCTCTGAGAGAAAGATATGGTCTATTCGAGACTTGGTGAGCAATCTGGCTTGATTCCTCCGAAAACATGTTTAAGTATGCTTAGATGGATTCAAACGCCTAAATGAATCAAAGAGATTTAAGTTGTGAGCAAAGTTGGTCATCAGAATCTCATCAACCTCCACATAAGCTGGATATGGATTATGAATATTTCATCTATCAAGAGATCGATCCGGAGCAGCATTAAAGTCTCCTACTATTATGAACGGAATCCCTATAGGGAGGATGGGGGGGAGGGAATCAAGGAAGCATTGACGATCCCCAACATCATTGGGAGCATATATACAAAGGATGCCGATAATTTACAGCTCCAACATTGCCAGGACATACGCCTACCTGTCTTCTTCTTTATCAACGTCCCAATATACCGGTTCTAACTTGGATCCTTGAGGAATCCAAATAGCGACTCCAGCACTGCCAGGACGGGGGGCATGGGCTCTAAAGGCTGTATAAGGCTAAATTTGTTTATGACAATAATTATGTTGATCTGAATCCATAAGGTGAGTTTCCTGAATGCAAATAACATCCGGCCACTCTCTTCCCCCTATGCCTCTTAATTGGTCGAATGTGGCATTCTTTTTTAGAGACTTAGCTGAAGCTAGACCATTAACATTCAAGGATCTGATGTCGATGTCCGCTTTCCTTCTAAGAATTTTCCAAGCTTTATCTTTGTTATAAAGGACATCTATTATTCTAGAATCCATTTGATACTAAAACAATAAACAGTGAGTTATGTTTTGGATAACAGGACAAAGGATAAGTCAGAGATCTAACTATTGTTCAATATCCAATAGACCTCATGTCATCAATGTCCTCTGAGCAAGCATCCTAATTAGCAGAGTGTCAACATCATTTTCATACCGAAATTCGTTAACTTTTATCTTGAGGAGTTGAAGCTCACTCATGGCATCCTGACTAAACCATTTGAGACCCATATTCTTAGTAACATCATATTTTAAAAATATATATTCTTCCGCCAATCTTTCATCACCCTCTTTTATTGATAGCAAAGCCTTACCTCCTGATGGGAAGTTTGACTTAGCACAACTAAGGATCTCGTTCGCAGGGGAAGAGGGAGGGGGGGGCCGAAGCAGATCCTAGTAATGTTACTTCCCCATAGGCTGTGGACCGAGGTTCGGATAAACCGACCTCTCATATTCCTCCTTGGTATCTCACTGGTAGGAGTGTTGTTCCCGCTTTCGTAGGGGATAGTTATCATTGACCTTTGGCCATGCGATGTTTCAGTCTTTGTCTCTTACTTGTTAGTTCCGACTCTAAATCCAGAAGAGGGGAGGAGAGAGTGATACTTGAGAACTAAGTATGACCTCTGTACATCATCAATGACCACGACAGACTGAGCGTCAGGCGGGACCTTAGGATGATCCATCAATACTACTTTGGATGATTGATCCATGGACAAGACATTCTGGGAACCTTCGGAAACAATGTCCTCAAGAGACTGGGTGGGAGTCGGCTCGATAGCAGATGGCACGGGAGACACCTGACTCTCTTGCACATCCAACGATTCGGGGTCCCACTCAATGAGACCTTGGCTATGTTTCTTTTGCGAAGAGAGATGCTGTTTTTGAGAGATGTGCATAAATTTTTTCTCCCCCGTAAGCTCTGATATGACGTCCTTGAAAATATGGCATTCACCTTCCTATTGAGATGTATGAAGGGGTGAATTGAGACCCGAGTTCTCAAGGGAGGTATCCTTTTAAAGGCTATTAGAGCCATCAGGACCGATACCCGGATGCCTATTGGGTCCTTCATCATTCCTTACCTCTGATTGACTCAATATTGGGTGGGTACTGGGAGCAGGAAGAACTTTGAGCAAGAATCCATCATTGAATCGATTAGAAACAATGTAGAGAAGCTTGGAACTGATATCCTCCCAGGATACCCCCATTGGGGGGCCATGCATTAGGAAGGATTCCAAACTCTTACTACTTTCTAACACTAGGATGAGTTCTTGCAGAAAAATAGGCCAATTATCCAGAGGTTACCTGGGTGCTGACTTTTTAGATTAAAGAGCAGCCAATCGATTATTTGTAAAATAACCGGTTTGACTATGAGGGCACGGGTACATCATCATTAGTGGATGACATAACTATTTCAACAGATGGGGGATGGAGAATGGGATCAACTTACCTTAATTTCCATTGGTTCTATGCCAAACGCATCCTTGAGGGGGTCAATGTTCATCGGGGCAGCTTCTACGCCCTCAAGGGTTTTGTCATTGACTGAAGAATCGGACGAGTTTGACAAAGGAGGAGTATTACCAGCACTCACGTCTCCTGCTTGAGTTAAAGGAGGAGGAAGGGTCATCTGTTTGGCAGACCCTCTCCTCTTGACAACCTTCCATTCCTGGCCCCCTCCAGACCCATTTTTTGGCAAGTAATCTGCTGGTTTTGGTCTAGGATACCTATCCGGAGTGGGTACTTGGGAAGAAGAGGGATCTTTATTCTTTTGTTTGCCCATCCTTCCTCCCGCTTGAGTCCCCCCAGAACTAGTAGAAGCCGCCACATCCACTCCTACTTGATTATCTCCCTGCCCCTTTCTCATTGGGGCGCTTGGCTGTGGGTGTAGGGACTGGGAATGGGGAGGCATCCAGTCAGAGGGAGGATGGGGGGCTTATGGGACCCGTTCCTACCCTCCCAGACCCATCCCATTTGATGACCTGCAGCATTCAAATCCTCCCAATAAACCCAGCCTTCAAAACCTGCAACAGTTGGAAGTCATTTGCCTGGTCTATGGGAGTCCTTCTTGAGTCTCAGATCTGGGGGTATTGCGTGTTGGGGGTGGAAGGAGCAAGCAAATTCTGAATGGAGATGACCATAAACTTTGCATTTAAAACACCATGGACGAAATTTATGAGCAGTGTGAATTTGGTAGACACGTCCTCCCGTTTTGAAGGAAATAATATCATTTATTGAGAACACTTGTTCTTTCGGTAAATCCAAGGCAAACATCAAATAATCGTCTCTCTTGGTCACACAAGATGGGAGGGGGTCAATAAAATCCACAATCTTATACTGTTGGCCAAAGTCATAGATGAATGCCGCCTGGATTTCAATTGGAATATACCTAAATTCCATTCAATAATAATCCATCATCAACTGCTCTCTCTTCTCCTCTGGTCCAACTTTTTTTGGAGTCCATGGGTAAACTCGAACTTCCGAGCGGTCCCAATATAATTTTTTCCATGCATCCATTCTGACTTTATCTTTGTCGAAGAGGGACAACACAGTAAAGACAGTAGGTGTGATAGGATGGATCAAACAAAAATATTTCACTCTTTTGGGTCCATTTCTAAAAAATTCGAGTCTTTTGCAAATGAATTTGAGTTTGTCATTCACAGATCTATTCGCTGCCTCATCGTAGAAGATCCAGTTTGTAGCATGTTTGGTGTAGATGGCATCTCGTTGAGGCAGCTAGGAAGAAGGATATGATTTCATCAGGGTCTTAGTCCCCCCTTGATCAATCACCAGCTGCTCAAAGGGAAAAATAAATAATGTCAAAAATGAGCACGAACTGACGAAAGGTTCTTGAGGGGAACCTTTGATTCCTCATGAGCGGAACCAGATGTTCCTATCACTGGTCGTTCAATGGAGAGGGATTTGTTTTGGAGTGACTCCCTGACGTTTTGAGCCCAAGAAGGCTGATTCACTTGCTCTGATTGTTTGGGTAGGAGGGAATCAGTCTGTGAGGAGGAGGGCCGAGAGGAACAAGGGGGGGTAACGTTGTCTTGAATTTTTTCCTCCTCCTTTTCCTCCTCAGTAAGTATTTCTTCATCATTTACATTCCCCCTTTCAGTCATCAAGAGATCATTAACACTGGATGACAATGGTTGCTCCTGGGGTGTGACCGAAGTGAGGGTTATATTGACAAAATCTGTTGATCCAAGAGGAGCAGGCAACTGCTGCTGACGAGCGATAGCAGAGACGAAGGAGGATTGCATGAGCTTCCCTGAACCCAACTGGAGACCAGGCTGTTGTATCAAGGTTTGCAATAAAATTGACACCTCTGAGTTCCTTTATGGACTCTTTTCCGTGACAGGATTTGCAAAATTTGTTCGTAGCCTGATGTATGGCTTAGGTCCAATGTGCCTCATCAACGCATGCCTCATCGCACCTTGATAAAACAACAAGGATTCCGGTCTCTTTACACGACTATAATTCATTTTCATAATGAAAAGATTATCAGAGATAGAAAAAAGGATACTCAAACGAAACAAAAAGACCCTAAGAATAAATTAACGAAAATACTATTATTTAAAAAATTGAAATGATTGAGACAAAGATTTGGAAATTCTTCTCTCTTATGTATCCCTTCCTTTCTTTATTATTATTGCTGTTCTTATTCCTTACATTTCTTTGTATCCTTCTTTATTTGTTTACTTAGTTAACTATTATTACCTTCATTAACTCTTATTAACTTTTAGTTTTATCTTGAACACTTAATCTTGAGTGAAGTTGGTTTGGGATCCCAAGGGACAAGTGAGATAGGGGTGATAGGGAGGCCCGGGGGTAATTAGGAAGGAACACACTTGGAATGAGTTGGGTTGCGAGAACTCATCGTATCCTGTGACATGGCATGTACTGCCGCCTTCACTGTTTGCTCAAGCTCTCCCCCTTTAAAATCTTACGTGAATCCCACCAGGCTGGAGCAATGCTCGTAAAAGACCAAGCTGGATTAACCCCTTCCCCAACTCCTCATCATGGCGCACGGTGCCCAGTCTTCAAGCTGTTGGCACATGCGCCGCAGGAAACGTAGCAAGAGGTCTTCAAAGCTGCCCTTGGTAGTTAGTGATCACTTATTATGACATCAATGATGCCGTATACAACATGCTCTAGGAACGCCCACGTACCATTCTCAACTTCGATCCTCCAATGTTGCCCATGGTACTGATCACTTATTATGTCCTCAATGAAGCCATATACACCCACGTACCATTCTCAACTTCAATCCTCCCTAATACCACATGTTCCCAGGATATCACTGGCGAAAGACTCAATAATACCCTAGTTAGAGATTGCTTGCTGAGACGCTATCGTTCCTGCCTCATACCCTGTTGAAGCATGTACTAACTACGTTTAGGCTTCAGACCACGTGTCTCGCAAAATATGTGTGCTGATTACCAAGGAAGAAAGGAGGGCAACTAACCGAAGGATAAAGTCTATCGACATAGCGAACGGCGCGATTGAAGCTCAAGAGTGGCGAATATGCATGAAGCTCTACATTCTGATCACACAATTATTCCCAGTTTACCCTATACTACTTTTTTTTTTAAAAGAGGGAGGAACGACGAGAGCATCGTCCAGGAGTAAGTACAAAGATCAAATAGTATTCTAGACAACAAACTCCAGGTGTGACCCCATTATCCGCCCAACCGATATTCTCCTCCCAGATGCCACATACTACCTACACTTGCCTTTAGGAGATTGCAATGCTGAAACGAGAGTGGGTCATACCAACCCTTAAGAAACGCTATAATCTAACCTGATCCATTCAGATGATAGCTACAGTTAAATCAACGTAGTATGAAGATTTCAAAGTTCACCGAAAGGACGATGTTGAAAATACCTAACCAATGAGTACTTTTGATGAGGCAACGTAAGGTGATAATCACACAACATTCACCGCCCCTTCCAACAATTCACGACCAATAACCACTTGATTCCACGTCCAACTTACGCAACCGGCCAGCGCTCTCAGGGCGATAATTCATAAAGGGCGTTTGCTATCACCCTCGTTTGTTACACCACCGCCGTAGACGTATTTAAAACTGACGAAGATGGATTAGCTACTCCTCGTAACATTATGTCACATTATGTTCCTCCATCATGATGCTCGGCACTTTGGGCTCATTGATCACAATATGAATAACTTCCAGGAACAAAAATCGAGATGAAACAACGTCGATCCTCCCTCAACCACCTGAAATGTCCCCGCAACCCACTCAAAACCGATCCTACCTTTAGATGCCTCAGAACACACCTTGGGAGAGTTGCAACACCGAGTCGGGGACAAACCACCCCAACCTTACCAATGAGATGCCAGGATGATAGTCTCCCAAAATACGCCGACGATAACAACTATTAACCACCCAATGTCCTCTTGATATCACCTTGGACTTACAATACCATCTAGCGCATCTGGGCACAGACTGGCAAGAGCAGCTTCACGGAGTACAAAACAGAAACAATCAACGACGATTCCCCCACAACGCTTCTGGGCACAGACCGGCAAGAGCAGCTTCTCGGAGTACAAAACAGGAACAATCAACGACGATTCCCCCACAGCCGTCAGATACATCCTCGTATCCCCTTCAACCTCGAACCCACCCTCGGATGCCGCAAAAAACGCTTTAGGAGGGTTGCAATGCTGAGATGAAAAGGAGTCGCGCTATTCACCAAATATTTTACACATGATTACTTGATTATACCCAGACGTATAATACCAGCCCACGCACTCAGCCGTTGTATGTTGCGCAGACATTGAAGTGCTCAAAATGACGAAGATGCATTGATATCACATCAGACTTACCATACCAGCAAGCGCTTCTCAGCACAGACCGACAAGAGCAGCTTCACAGATTTCAAATCAGGAACAATCGATGGCGACATCCTCATATCCCACTCAACCTCGAACCCACCCTCGAATGTCACAGAAAACACTTTGGGAGGGGTGCAATGCTGAGATGAGAAGTAGCCGCTCTATTCAACAAATATTGTACACATGACCACTTGATTATACCCCAAACTTACGACATCCTCCCTCGCACTCAGCCGCACTATGCTACGCTGACGCTGAAGTGCTCAACATGACGAAGATGTATTAGCTAGTTCCATAAGTACAACAAGGATCCATGAACATCGATCCTTCCCCAACCACCAGACACATACCCGTAACTCACTCAATGTCGATCCTTTGTAGCGCAGGCGCTGAAGTACACAAAGTGACGAAGATACATTAGCTACTTCCAAGAATACAACCAAGCTCACTCAACGTCTCTCCTTCCCCCACCGCCAGACACGTCCCCGTAACCTACTCAACGTCGATCCTATCCTCAGATGCCACAAAACAGACCTTGGAAAGGTCGCAATGCCGAATCGATAACGGACCGCACCAGCCGATAGGAGAAGCGATAGTGAGTCGTGGTCGAACCCCTTGATGTAACTCTGATAATGACAATTATGCGCACTCTGATGTCGAAGTGTCACTCTTCAGAAACCAGCATTATCGTGGCACAGATGCAACTAGGATGATTGGACAGCGCTACAAGTCACACACTTTGCCTATCCAGGGGCAATCTTTGCCTAACACCAACGGCGTTGACCGAGGTCAACCCGAGGCCATGACCCGTGCTTACGATCACGGTGGCTATTGTGTCTACATTTGCGAAATCCAGGGAGCATACTGAAGGGGCGTACGCCCCGCTTACACTCCTTAGACAAGACGGGAAACGCGTCAACCTGTGATGCGGACCGTCAAGTGCCTCTGTTGGACGCGCGTGCGCAAAGCGCCATTAGGGCAGATTCAGGTCAAGTCCTATGCAAATTCATGGATCGCCGGAGAGAAATCGTGAAAAGTCCTCAAAAGAAGAACAACAAGTCTTAAAAGTGGGAGGGTCTCGTCGACCATTGATTCCATGCATACCACCAACCAAAAAGAAGGTACCCCGGTAGCCCGTTAGAGATTGAAACAGAACGGATAACAAAACTCAGGGCTTCGGAAGCTTGTTCAGGTACAGAAGCTGGTACGTCACAACCCCTTTGTATCACACAAACAGGTATAAGGTCTTTAAGATCAGTAACAACAGGAACTACAGACACTTTAACAAGAGTTGATCCCAACCCTATATAACTATCCTTGATATCCCACTGAGAAAATTCAACCAGTGGATCTGCATATACATGATCCAGACCCCACAGACGGCGGGGACGGTCGCTGTGGGACTCACGAAACCACATCCTAGATTGGACTTTTTTCGGAACAATACATTCTGTCCAACTAGGGGGCACAACTTCCAATACACGATGCAGGTCGCTATCAACATTTCTCAACCCCCCCGAAGGGCTGAAGGGGGGACCACAACTCATGCTTCATCAAACATCCACTCTCAACGAGCAAATTACACCACACTTATCAATTTCTGTGTCATTCTTTGACAGGGGCCCTCCTAATCCTCTGTGTAGTTCCCATTTTACTATGATTTTAGCAGATCTCCCGAAGGACACCACACTTCTTTTTTCCTTTTTTACCTTGTTTTTTTTTTTTTTTTTTCGGGGTCTGGCGTGTAAAACTAGTGTTATAACCAGAAATCTGGAGCATCTCTAGATCTACGGGTGTCCTTGTCCAGGGGTAATGCTAATCTTCTTTGGGCATGCTTGGCGCCTGCCACCTAGAGATAAGACCACTTGATCCCCCTATTAGCATTGAGCAAAGTCTGCTGCTGATGTTCGTAGGGGATGAGACCTGAGGGGAGGCACAGTGATTGGTCATGTTGGCATATGGTCCCTGATGCCACCGGTTGTCCCCTGGCCGGTATCGCCCACCTACAGGCTGCAGGACGGGAGCAGTCCCCGCATGTTCTTTCGTAAATACGGTTCTGGCTGCTATGGGGTTCCCCTATGACTATAATTAGGAGTAATGGTAGGTAGGTAGCGTGAGGTGAAACTGAGATAAGAAAAAAAGTAAAAAACTTATCTGCATCGTTCCGTTTCAATGGATGTCCCGAAGCACAGGACACCACACTTCCTGCTGTGCAAACACAAGCGTTGTTATTGTCCCTGTCAATTCGGCACAACACCATAGCGTTTAGGCTCTGGCCTTGCTGGTGCTATGTATATGCTATGTTTGTGCTATGTGTGTGCTATGTCGTGCTATGTCTGTGCTATGTTTGTCCTCTGTCTGTGTTGTGTATGCGCTATATTCTGGCTGTTATGTTTATTTTTTTGGGAAACTAGGTAGCGTTCACGAAAAGAGTTCGAAATTACACTTTGGGCAAAAAACAGTTTCAAATTGCACTTTGGGCAATGTATACGAGCTAGCTTTCCGATCAAGTAGGGTTACACGGTGCTGTGTTATGTTCGGGGACATGCCCCAAGTGTAATTTCAAACTGTTTTTTGTGACTGTACTGAAGTTAAGCCCATGTATAACTAGAGAAATGACCCTATGCTTGCCGGTAATAAGGAACCAGACTGCTTCCCCGCAGAATAGAAGAAGCTGGTTTTGAGTGGGGAAAAAAAAAAAGAAGGGGTCGCTCCATCACGGAGCAAATTAGAGGGGTGGGGGGTAAATCATGGCCAGATCTGATCTGCATCCAGGAAACGCACCTCATGCCATCTCATGGACATCCCAACACACACTAGAGATCACAATCTGATTTGACCCTTTTAGAAATTGTGTTCCTATGCGCAAAGAAGCGGCTTAGGAGGGGTGGCCTTTTGGGTTCCTCCTCAATTTAGGGCTGAAATCGTGTATTGGGACGCGAATACAGAACAAGGGAGATGGATTGCAGCTCTAGTGATGTTCGAAATAGAGATAGTCTGTGTAATGAATATCTATGGGTCAAATGATGTGCAGGAAAATGTTACTTTTTTCCAAGCAATTCATAATCATATACCTGATGGGATACCTCTAATTACGGCTGAGGATTTCAATGCAGCTCCTGATAGGGGGCTGGATAGATGAAAGATCCTCACTCCCTGTCCGGGGTATACTGAGGAAGATGATAATATAATTAGTAGATTACGTAAGTCTGATGGTCTTTTTGATTCTTTTAAACGTCTTCATCCTCATGAACGGATTTTCACATGTATACGTCATGGGGGTTCCGCAATCATATATAGGTCACGCATAGACTTGATCTTACTTTCAGAAGACCTAGAAATGACTTTTCAGGGAGCAACTATCTTCCCTCAGAATCCTTGGCCTGGAGCGGATCACAAAATGTGTGCGATACTATTGTCATTTCGTAAAAGGCCGGATCAAGAGAAAGGGTTTTATAAGTTGAATACGTCTCTTCTGTCTATTCCTCGATTCAGACAGTTTGTGCAAGATGTATGAAAATTCTGACAATCAACTAAGCCTCAACATGATTCTCCTATTGAATGGTTTAATAATGGTTTAGCCTTTGTGGCTCGAAAATGTGAGGATTATTCAAAACTACTGGCAAAGGACAAGTATCAAAAAGAGATACAAATTCAAGAGCAGATTTTGCATTATGAGCTTCACGATTCAGAGTCCAATCAACAACAACAAACCGATATTAGGAGCTTAAGGGATCAAATTCTTTCCTTTGCACAACATCGTTGGCAAGAGTATCTTATTAGAGGAAAACTAACTAAGTATCAAACTGAATGACAAATGGATACTACTTTCTTCATTATTGTCAAATCTCGGGCTAGGAGGACAGTTATAGAAGGGTTGATAGACCCCACCATTCCTACCCATATCGATAATCCCATTTCCTCAGCGGGTAATCTTAAAACAACCTATGATTTCTTCAAAGGTCTTTTCACATCAGCCAAAAAATTTCAGGATATAATTGAAGATCGTAAGGAGATAGCTGACTTTCTGATTCCCCTAACAAAATTTTTTTCACAGGAACAAAATGACTCACTAGAGAAACCAATTTCAAAAGAGGAAATCTGGACAGCCTTGCTTCAAATGAAAGAGGATAAAACCCCCGGTATTGATGAATTTCCTAAATAATTTAGAGAATTAATGTGGTCGATTTTTTCAGATGATCTAATGAAATTTTATAATTCAGTTCAAAACTCAGGATATATGGGAGAATTTGTTGGACAAGAAATTCTCACTCTCCTCTATAAAAAAAGGGATAAGACTAATATTTGAAATTATAGACCAATCATATTGCTAACTGTTGTCTATAAGATGCTAGCGAAGGCTATAACAAATATAATGATCCCGATTATGTCAGAAATTATTCATCCCTCGCAAACAGGGTTTATAGAGGGATGCCATATATATGACAATATATTACTTCTTAATGAGATGATCAAATTCGCTCGTAAGTCCCATCAAAATGTTGCAGTCATCTTTATAGATTTTGAAAAGGCCTACGACCATGTGGACAGGAAATTTTTGGATGCGTGTTTGTCAAAAATGAACTTTGATCCAATTTTGTGTCAATGAACTAGTGTATTATCACCAGAGTTCAAGTTAATGGGTTACTTTCTCCAGAAATCAAATTACAAAGATCGGTGTGTAAGGGGGATCCTTTGACGCCTTTTCTTTTCCTTATAATTATGGAAGCCTTGGGGGCGAATCTTCAAAGTCATCACAATTTAAAAAACTACAAATCATTGGGATTCCAGAGGAAGCCATTCCTGTCAGCTCTATGTTTGCAGATGATCTCACTCTTATAATGGAACATCAATAGCTAATATGATGGAGATCAAAACCTTAATGGATAAATTTACTTTAGTATCAGATATGATGGTTGATTGGGGTAGCAAGACACAGGGTTGGTGGATACATTCCAATGGAATCAGACCACCTGAACAACCAAGGGTATAGAAATCCCTATTCGGGTCTTGGGTGTTTCTCTTACTGCACTGCTCCAGGGAGATAACAAAACCTGCGCTAAAAAAATGTCCCAATGGAAAAATCAACATACTTCTTTATTTCGAAGGACCTTAATCATCAATAATGTAATACTAGCATCCATTTGGTACAAGTCTGCAATATGGTTACTCTCCAGGACAACAACAAAGGCATTGAAAAAGTTATTGATATCCTTTTTCTAGAGGGGAAATCACGAAACTCAAAGAGTAATTCCAAGGGTAGCATGACTTACGCTTATCCAGCCTAAATCGAAAGGGGGATTAGGTATTTTAGATACATCCTTACAATGTCAGATATTGTCTCTTCAATAGATTAAATCACTGATATTTTCACCAGAGGTTCCCTGGCTACCAATGACCCTAGAGCAAATCCGGGGTTTGACGCCATCCACAATTGAAGGGATACATCCACTCACATGGGTAGAAAATTGTTATTGGTCTATTCCAAGAGAAAACCTACATACATATGAAGAAGGGATGGGGGGGGAAGCAAGCTGTCAGGATAACTTTTGGGATTCTCTTATCAAAACTTGGAGACAACTTCCACTCCCAGACATACCATTCCCATCAAGATATGAAGAAATGTTAAGACAACCTCTTTTTGGCAATAGATGGATAACAGACAGCAATGAGTGTGTTTACAATAGTTCTTCACCTCCATGGTCAACCTGGGTTAAAAGGGGAATCCTGAGGATGAAGGATATATGGGATCCATCGGTGAAAAATCTTCACTCTCAAATATGCTCACCACCTACCTGAAATGTTGGACCAAATAATTTTTTCTATTCATCTGGTCTGGGTAAAAACGCTAAGAAAAGGATACTGCCTGCAGGATTCGGATTGGGTGGCGGGATATGATTCAGACAATGTATGGATAATAGGTCAGGTTGTTTGCCAATATCATGATGGAGCAATGATAAATATTTTCCATTTACAACAGGATTTGTTTTTTGGCCAGGTATGATCCAGACAGAGTGGAGTGGGTGCCCAACAAAATGTTAAATAGGATTAGGGTCCTACTCCATACAATACCTAGGCACACAACACTTGCTCGATGACGAGCCTACTACCCGAAAATCCCAATAGCAGAACTTCCTCTTGACCCTGAGGAATGAACATGGAAGGTTTCAAAGAGAGGTATGCCCGGAACGCTTCAATCTCTGACTGTCTAGGCAACCTATCGGATGTTGAGACCCAAAGTCGATGCTCCAGCGATTGTACACGACAGATGGGTAAAACATCTTAACATTCACATAGATCAGTTTAGATCAGTACGATGGTTTCAATCCACTAAGGAAAGACCAACTAAATTTGCCTCACTCCAATGACATATTATGCTCAGATCAATTTAGATCAGTACGATGGTTCCAATCCACTAAGGAAAGACCAACCAAATTTGCCTCAATCCAATGACAGATTATGCATAGATGTCTGACTACCAATGATTGGTTGATAGATCACTCAACACTGGAACAGAGGGGTTTGGCGTTACCATGGTGTCGATCTTGTCACATGACATTTCTCTCACTTAAATATAGAGAAACGATTGAACACATTTTTACTCAGTGTCCAAGGTCCATCCTTATGTGGCGACGTTGGGACTGTATTTGGCGAAGACTAACGGGCCTTGAGTGACCTTGGGATTGGAGAACCCTTTTACTAGGACAATGGAATCCGGGTGATCTATCCCTCTCCACCTTTCAGTCAAATCTATTTTGCCTTGGTAGGAAAACTATCATATGGGTCATATGGCAAAGGAGGTGTGTATATATAATGGAGGAGGTAAGTATGGAAGGGAGAGAATGCTCTTAGAATATCAAACAATTTGTGCAAACAAAAATTCGGGCTCAATGGGCTAATCTTAAGGTTAATTTAAAATCTTCAACTCAAAAGAAAGACATAAAAAAATCTATTATCAAATTCACAATGGACTGGCTAGGGGGTTCTCAGGAGCAAGGAATTGGACATGTGGTATGACCTGATGAGAATGAGTATGGGATGCCTCTCAAGAAGAGTTACTTGCTACATTTTTAAGACTGGCTTGATATTTAGCCAGGGGAATTCCTCAAAGATGCTGCATGTTTTTTTGAACTGTTCCCTCCCTCAGAGTTAACTTTAGTAGAAAATCAATCGTTTGGTGGGAGGGGGTCAGATAATGAAAAATGATTAATCATCATTAGGAGGATTAGAACTGCTAGAGGTGCATGCTCTATATGGCGGTCTGATCAGGACTGAAGAGGTGGTTTTGATCCTTTTTTACTCTTATCAAGCTGTAACACTAAACATTTCTCTGTATAAGGGACGCTGAACCCGATTTTCAGCAGGTGATACTCCCCACCAATAGACTGGAGTCTCAACTGGGTGGTTAGGAATGGCTGCTCTTATCACCATTCCTAATGACTTCAGTTATGTTTTAAACCACTAGTACCTCGCCCAGTGTTGGGAAATTAAGGAAAACTGACCGTTTTCCCAAACTCCTGAAAATTCGGAAGTCGGGCCCGATGACGGCTGCCATTGATAAATCTGATCGGCGGCGGTCGTTTCGTTTCGGCCATCCGAAAAGGTCGGAGGCCCACCCGAGGCCCGCTATTTTCCCACACGACAAAGGTACTAGTGGTTTAAAAAAAAAAAAAAAAGGTCAAGAAAACGGGGTTGTCATGAGACTACTGGGTGGTTTGCATACTCCGGTATACTCGAGCCCAGCAGAGCACAACTACAGACTATTTCACAGTGTAGGTCAATAGGTTAGGTCACTTGCACGATTCACATAATGTCCTGTGTTCGATACCAAACTGTATCTTAGGGCTGGTCATCCTCTTAGTGCGTGGTCAACGGATTGAGGCTGGCATAGCAGTTTCTTAGTACGGGATGTCGGGAGTGTCAAGAGATACTGCACTTTACCGCAGGGCCGGAACGGGCTCCAGGGACATACAAGGGAACGGAGGATTGTCTGCTCTCAGATTACCGTACAACACAGGGCTAATAGATCATCCAGGGTCAATACATACAGTCCATGATTCACAATTGAGGGTGGGCTATCCTCCTAGTACGTAGCTTAGAGTCGAGGCTGGCATAGCAGTCCTTTGTATGGGATGTCGGGGGTGTCAGGAGATGCTGCACCTTACAACGGGGCCGGAACGGGCTCCAAGGATATACGAGAGAACGGAGGATCCCCACCTCTCTACCATCAACAGTGATTCAACACCATAGAACACTGTAGTAAGACAACATAAGGATAAGAAACTCAGCCCATAACTCATGACCTAGGGTTGGCTATTCTCCTAGTACGTAGCTAGGGTTGAGGCTGGCATAGTAGTTCCTTAGTGCGGGATGTCGGGGGGGACATACAAGGGAACAGAGGATACCCAACTCTCTATCATCACCACACAACTATGCTAGATGGGAGTCACTGTGCACCCTCATGAAGGCCTGTAGTAGCATGTTCATACCTAGCTCCCGAAGTCCCCGTGCAATCAGGCTTGCACGGCGTCTGCTTCAACCGGGGCTGAGCAGGGGGTAGGGGTCTATGCTTAGCCCCGGTGCCTGCTACCGTTGTCTGGTCAGGTCACCCCGCCAAGATGGCAATGATTGACGGTCCTGGGTGGTAAACACTAGGGTAGGACAGGGGGGGTGGGGGTGCGGCAGGGCGAAAAGATGAGAGGAAGGGTGGGTGGGGTCTTCAGAAGGGGTTCATCTGGACAACCGAGTGGCTGAGTACTGTAGGTGACTGCCATCCGTCTAGTATCCCACCTCTACAACAACTGGGCTTTCTAAAAAGAAAAAGGAAAAAAAAAAAGAAGGAAAAAAAAAAAGAAGGAAAAAAAAAAGAAGGAAAAAAAAAACACGTACCGCCCAACGAGTTCCGAAAGGCAATAAAAGAGGCGCGACACTTCGTAACAAACACAGGTGTGGTAACTACAGGGGCGAGCAGTGGTGTGCAGACGGCCTGATTTAAAAAGTCCAGTTGATGTAGCTCAGTGGTTAGAGCACCGGTTGGAAATGCGCATTGTGGTATGAGGTTGTGGGTTCAAATCTGCAGCCTTGCGCATGGACACCGGCAGGACATTAGATTGACACACGGCTGGACACACACCCCCTTGGGATGACGCAGGTTAGCTATTACAGACACTGCTACGCACCACCCAAGGGGTAGCTCACGGTTGTTGTATGTTGGGACTGGGCAATGGTAGGGTATCCTGATGTTCTTGGTCTATGGGTGGTCACGCGACTGTTGGGTGGTTTGTACAGTCTGGTTTACTCAAGCGCAGCAGAGCACAGCTTCAGTACTTCACAGTATATGTCAACAGGTTAGGTCATTTGCACGATTCGCATGAGGTCCTGTGTTACATGCTGCGCCTGCAACAGGCTGCACGGGCCACTTTCAGGCCCGTGACGTTTTCAGGCCGAAAGCCTGAAAACAAGGGCCTACAGGCCCTGTGGTGTTTCAGCCTAAATCAGGGTCTTTCCGACCCTGAGTCTTTTCAGCCTGAAACTGAGGGCCATTTTCAGGCCCTCATGAGTTCGACCTGCCCTGAAACTCAGGCACCAAACCAGGGTTTTACCACAGGCCATTCTGGGCCTGTTTCAAGACAACCCCTGGTTGAGCTTCAACGCCAGGTTCGGCATTGGCAAAAGCAGCCTCCTGGACGGGCCAGCACTATATAGGACTGGCCCGCCCTGCAGGCTGCAGGTAGTTCATTGGGACTTCCCAGGCAGGCATGAGGTAGTCTTCAGGATTCGGCAGCAGCACTCTGGAGGAGCACTGCAGTAGTAGTAGTTGCGTTAGCTGTAGTCTACAGCACAGGGCGCTAGTAGGAGCTAGAGTAGTACCGGAGAGAGAGAGAGATTGGGCGGAGGCCAGGGAGACTTACCTGCAGCACCATAGCTCCAGCTTCGTCCTCGAGGTACCTGCAGCACAGCGCCAACTTCACAAGTTTTTTTTTTTTTTTTTTTTTTTTTTCAATGATGTCGGAATTTTTACTGCAGCATTTTTTTTTATTTTTTTTTTAATGAT
>BFEA01000051.1:4259971-4272650 GCA_003427395.1 Chara braunii
CCAGAGAAAGGGCATGGGGGGGGAATGGGTCCGGGAAGTCTGAGGGAGGGCGAAGTGGGAAGGTAGGTTCTATATTAGTCCAGTCCTTGAAAATAAGTCGGTAGTCCCTCATATCTTCCAGGTCTTTGTGTTCTTGTCCACCTTTATCTCCACTCCATTCTATTTTTGTTATCCATCCCTCTCTGTCCCCTCCCACCCATTCTGAGCAAAATTTTGCGATCCGTCTCCTGACATCTTCAATTTGCAGAAAGAGGTCAAGCCGCGCTTTCGTGTTCAACCACCTTTGAGTGAGATCCGCTTGTACCTGTTGCTGTATTTGTTCTATTATTTCTGGCCCCTCTACTCTCACTTTTTCTATGGCCAAGGTGCATCTCTGCCACCATAGCGCCCACAGTACCGCTCTCCTTCCGAGTCTCTACATGTTCTCCACGAAGGGCGTGGCAGTCGCTAGTTGTGACCAGTGGCCCGCCAGAATGGCCTGCCAGGACCATGACCAGGGTGTCTCTTCTTCCATTTTTCTCCAGACACGATCCCACCATCGCCATGTGAATTGAGCTATGGGGCATTGCATAAATATGTGTTCTATTGTTTCCATTTTTTTGTGGCAGGGGAAAAGACTCGAGCACCTTTGGCACCATAGGAGCAGCAGACCTCGTTGTTCTAGATCAGTACGGTCAACTAACCAATCATTAGTTGGTAGGCAGCGGTGAGCAATTTGCCACTGCAAAGAGGTTATTTTCATTGGTTGGGATTTTTGTTCCTTGAACCAGCGAATAGGGGTCAGGAGCGACCGGTCCACATTCAGGTGTTTGGCCCAGTGATCATTGACTATGTCCCTCAAACCCTTTTTTGGTTCAACATTTTGTAGGTTGATTTTACGGTTATCTGATGTAGGATGATATAACCTGGAGGAGCCTGTTTTTGAGGGGGCCTCCATATCCACTCAAGAGGATCGAGGGCCAGATCCTGAATCGGTGTGGAAGGTTGGAACACACATTTTTGTCCCTGTTCTTCTATCACCCTCACCCAGTGCACTGATGGTTTATCCCTCCACTCAAAGGGGGCTGTACTCCCTTGGAGGGTACCTGATTTAGTAATGGTGAAATGCTCGACCAGAACCGTATGGGGGGCGACCATGTGGATCTGGCTCACCCGTAGTGGGGTCTCTGCTTCTGCTACCCAATCCCCTTCCTTTAATGTAGGTCCATGTTTTAGAATGCGGTATTTTGTCCCTAAGTTGCTAGATAACAGGAAAGATTAATTAAACATAAATCAATTAATTCGATTTTTTTGTATTAAAAAATACCATCAGGATGATAAGGATAGTCAAGAATATCGAGATTTTAGTCAGGATGAGACCTGACCTTGTTTATAACTAAGTTGATAGAGGACGAGAGAGATTAATTAAAATAAATAAATTTATTTATTTGGATTTTTAGGTATTTAAAAAATACCATTCAAGCTATTTTATCGTGAAATTCAGTATATGTCATTATGATGATAAGAATAGTCATATTATTAAGATGTTATTTACTTGATGATAAGATTCATTTTAAGATTGATATGTAGGATGATGCTCAGGATGCTGATTAAATGATAATTAAAGAAAAAATGAAAGCTACACTCCCCCTACCCCCCTTTACTCCAAACAACCTCTACTCTCAATCCTCTCCTACTGCCTCACCCCCTTCTCTCCCCCCTGCCCCCCCTCCTTCTCCTTTCCCGACTTCTCTCACACCCATCCCCCCTCCACTTCCTCTCGTCATCACAACTTTTCTCCCTTCTCAAGGCTTGAAGAGGAGAGCGATGCATCAGCAAAGTAAGTAGAGCCGACAAATGAATGAAGAGAGTCGGAAGGGAACGAGGACAGAGAACGGAAGAGAAAGCAAAAGAAGGCAGGAGGGGAAGGAGGACGAGAGAGAGATAACGAATGAAGAGGGGAGAATAAATGTACCCTACCATAGAAAACAAAAATAAAAGATTGGAAAAATCATGAAAATACAAGCAGAGGAGAAGAAAATATACAAAAGTGAGACATACTTTCCCCCCATCCCTACACTAAACGCTGATCCCTCCCCATTCCCCCACAATCCTCCCTCCAGTTTCACCCATTGTCCTTACACTCCTTCCTTCCTCATATCTACGCCCCTTCCACACTCTTCCTTCCTCCAATTTCACCCATCATAGCCCCAATTCTCCTGTCTCTCTCCCTAAAATAGGAAGAGCAGAGCACAAAGCATCAAACGGCGAAAAGGGACGAGGAATGGATGGAGAGAGTAGGCAGAGAAACAGGAGAGGAGGAAGGGAGAGGAGAAAAGAGGACAAGAAAGTAGGAGTGATAAGAGGAGGAGAGTGGAGTCGCTCACGTCAGATGATGATGGCGATGATGATGATGATGATGATGATGATGATGATGATGATGACGACGTGAAAATGACTATGCTGATGTCGTCGATGATGATGATAATGTTGAAGATGAAGATAATGAAGATTACCATTGTTGTCACACGTCCCCTCTACGAGTAATAGGTCATCGAGAAAATCACCAGGATTCTGAAGTTAAAAGTCAACTGAGTCGTAGAGAACGTTTCACCTTATGAAGCCAAGCATCTTCAAACATAGAAAAGATACGGACGCTTGAAAGTTCGCACCGCCGTCAGAGCAGCACCAACCCCCCCTCACTGCCCGCGCCAGCTTGCGACGCCAGGAGTTCAGCACAAGACAAAACTTACGACTCACTCCTCTCTCCCCGCTCTGTCAACCATGATCACCGCTTAGTCCCACTCGCTCGCCGCTGCGCAAGCGTTGTAAAGCTACGACACTCAACTTCCACCTCCCTAGGCCACCAACGTGACACCTAATGCTCGCCCCACCGCGTGGCTCGCCCCGCTAGCAACCAACACTCCTGGCTCATAGCAGCACTCCTTGGCCCATCGCAGCACTGGCACCACCAGGACTTCGCGTTCGCGGCCAGGAGGATAGCGGGGCGCAACGCTAGCGGGAGCGCTGCACTTCCAACATACTCGGGGTTTTCTCTGGATGGATCACCATCGAGGTGCAACCTGCCTCCTTTACTAACGAAATTGCAAAGTTATTTGCGTCCCCTCCCTAGGCATGAACTACCATATTCACCCGAAAATAACGTCTGGGTGTTGTATACGAATGTAACGCCCGCCGAGCGTTATATTCGTTTCTAACGCCCAAGCGTTATACTCAGTAAATCTGTGGTAACTTCGGCGAGGCCCCAAAATTCAAAAAAAAAAAAAAAAAATTTTTTTATGTAAAACAAATATGTTGTCTACGATTGCAATGCGACCAACTTTTAGTTGAGGGCCACTTCATAAATCTACTAAACGCTGCCTGCGTTAGCGCAGAGCATCCCAGAGCATCCCTTGCAATTTTTTAGGGCAGGCAGCGAGTGCATCACGCGGAGGGTAACGCCTCCAGTGCCTGCTGATACAGTTGTCGCATGTTGCCTTTGGTCCCTCCTCCTTGTCGTATGCCAATCATGGGCAAGATTGGGACACCGCCCCACATCAGCATATGGAAACTGATTAGGGTTTTTACCCCTGGTCCTTGATATGGAGACTTGGATCGAGATGAACAGTTGAGGCGTGCGTATTTTCGACGTACAACTTCCGAGTGCGTTTCACTGTGGTGGAGTGGATGTTGGTCATTTTAACCTTTCATGCCGGCAAGGAGAGGGATGTCAAAGTTGCGAACAGGAGAGAGAAGTCCAAGCTGGAATGAACTGCATGTGGTGGGAAGGGGAGTGGTGAGGAGTGGGCGCCTCGATCCGCGTGGAGCAGAGAAACTTTTGCGTTTTCTCTCCGATGGTCCCTACACCGAATCGCTTGAGCATTGGGTTGCTAAATGGCATGATTTCCATGAACGAAGTTGGATTGACATTTCCTTCTTTGGGAGAGTTATTGTGGTGCTCGGTTTTATTTTAGCAGTGCACATGCCCTTAACGAGAGAGAGAGAGAGAGAGAGAGAGAGAGAGAGAGAGAGAGAGAGAGAGAGAGAGAGAGAGAGAGAGAGAAAGAGAGAGAGAGAGATCTTTACGATCAAAATTGTTGTTTTATTTGATTGGTAAATTTTATGGTTTTTTCGTTTGATGATTACTGGTTGTGATGTTGGGCTTTGGTAATTATGTTTCGGTTATGTTCACGGACGCGCTCACTGATGATAATCATGCATTACTCTAGGGTTCAGATTTGGGTGGTTAAAGTTTATTAGACACTAGTTGGTTTGTGCTTTAGTGTTAGGGTTATCGGAGATAATTAAAAATAATTACGGTAATGGTAATTATTGTTAACACTGTTAAGTATGGTGTGACTCAGCCATGGTGGGTTTATCCCAGGCTGGAGGACTTGGACTTCGGTGATTAAAGTTTAGTAGACGCTTGTTGGTTTGTGCTTTAGTGTTAGGGTTACCGATGTTAATTAGAGTTAATTAGAGCCAATTAGGGTGTGATGTTAATTAATGGTGTGACTTAGCATGGTTTGTGCTTTAGTGTTAGGGTTACCGACGTTAATTACAACTAATTAGGGTGTGATGTTAATTAGTGGTGTGACTCAGCCGCGGTGGAGTTATTCCAGGTCGAAGAGTTTGGTTCATCCTTGCAGACTCATTTCCCATTTTGTGATGATATAATACACTTCTTTAAAAAAAAAAAAAAAAAAAAAAAAATCCTTATAAACTCGAAAATAAAAGATAAAAACAAAAGATCAAGCCAAAATATACCTCTTGGAAGTCAAAACCCCATTCAACCCTCTTCAAAACCCATGTATACCTCCTTCCCGACCCTTTAAAACCCATGTCTACTACCTCTTCAAGGCACTTTGCCCATGGAACATTCGAATATAACGCCCAGGCGTTCCATTCAAAGGGGCGCTCTATTTGAAAAAAAAATGAGTAAAAATGAAAATCTCATTTTTTTAAGGGAAGTTGAATATAAACGTTAGGGCGTTATTTTCGAGTGAAAACGGTAGCCATTAACACACGATCGTGATACGAAATTGATTGCGCATAAAGGTACGTATCCATCCCTGCTTCCCACTGAAATATGTTTTCCTCTTTCTCCCCTGTGCAAGTCCAAGAGACTTTTACTTTCATTTTCTCTCTTCTTTTTACTCCCTCGTATTGCCCTTCTTCTCCTTTCTTTCCCCCATCTTCCCTATGACCCTTACCTTTCTTGACATCATCTTCATCATCCCCGCCATCTCTCCACCTCCATCACCACCATTCAACCAGCCTGACATGATGGTGGTTGTCAGTTTCTTCGTGAAGATACTATCTAACCGGCAGACATAGTCAAGTGTCTTTTCATCTATTATGTGGGAAGAAATGTGGCGTCCAACCTCATGTCCAACTCAACTTCCTGATCGGAGTGGGATGGGGGTCCGGAAGTGCGAAAAAGGGGGTGTGTCAAGGATTTTAGGAAAGTGGGGGTGGAGTCCCTGGACAGAACTGAGATCTCCTGTGGCAAGTTTCGGGGGTAAAAGTGCAAGAGGGCAAGTGCGGGCCGTGCGTGGCGTTTCAGATTTTGCGAGCGAATAAACCGCCTCTCAGACTTAGTGTAAAGAAAGGAAAACTGCAAATGTCGTGCAGCATAAGGCAGATGACATGCGTAGTGTATCCCAAGGATAAGAGTCCCGACGTAATCACATTGTTATCAGATCTAGACACTCTTGCATTCTCGAACAAAATCCCCCATGACATTGGCCCTGTCGTCGATCTCGTACGCTTTAGGCCTGAGAGATGGGAATTACCATCTCCTCTGGTTTTGCCTTTGCGGTCGGTCGTGGACCTGATGGACAGGGTGCACACTATGGGTATCGCGCTGTCTGATCAACTGTTGTCGTCGATCGCTACAAACTTCGGAATCAGACGACGAAGATCTCAGTTGGAGGTTGTTTGCCCGTCGTTCAGACTCCATTCGGGTTCGGCGGACGAACCCCGAGGCTCAGTACTTGCTGTCTCGCTGGCACTCCGAGTCAGAACAAGGAGTTTGAGGCCAATAGGGAGCGATAGCGTGCCACGGGATAACGGTAAGCTAGTGGAAGGGCAGCACCACTCGGTACGGTGGGCAGTGGGTTATTAGGATGACGACGCCAGGTTCGGAGAAGACGTGGCTCGTGTGGGACTCGGGGAATTGGGTTGTGTAAGGGACAACGTCCAATGCCCTTCCTATGTCCCAATCGCACACGCGTTCGTCTCCTCGCTGGTAAGGGAATCTCGGAGGATGGGGGTGGGGCTGAGCGAGGAAGTACACGTTCTTTCGTTCCCAATATTTCCTATATTCGGGGTCCCGCAGACTTTCTCGGTCCGTAATGCGAAACATCTTGTCAATCCGACGAAAACGTCGTCATGGCCCGCGCACGGATCCTGCAGACACACGTGTAGGCACCGTCCCTTTCGGTCAGGCTTACATGTGCGTGCACAATATCTGATTACTGCCAGGTGAAGGGCTGACTCCGGATTAGCAGGAGTGGACGCAAGCGATGGTTGATCAGAAGATATGATCCGGGTCAGCTTAATTCAAATTTCGTCACTTTTTAGTGCCCATCATCATTCCCCTCCTCTTTCCTAAGGCACATATCTTATCCGTGCGCGGCCCCTCAGTCCCTCCCGATCGGTCAATCGCGAACAACTAATCACGGGTCCGTACAATCACGACTTCCGTGTACACATATCTACTCTACCGTTACGCGCGAATCCGAAGGATCCGCAGGGACGACCCGCAATCCCAAGTTCCCACCCATGCATTCATTAAGACAACAAAATTTTCATCAGAACCATTTATGTTTAGTGAGGGTGAGGAATCGACAAGCGTGCGCATCATAGATCGAAGGGAAAGACAACATGCATTCGAACAGAGACCACCAATCTTGCACGAAATTGAGAATGGTTGTTACGCCGCAAACAGAGAGTGAGGAAGTACAAGCATTCATCGGACTGTCAACCATGCAAGATCTAATAGAGTCGAAAATGAATGATGACGCACACCAAAATGCAAGATAATTCACAAGGAAAATCCGAAGTTGCCGCAACAAAATTGGCCAAGGCGGAAATCCAAATTTTATACAGGAAGGTTGAAAGAAGAAGAAACAAAAGGAAAGGACACCATCCCGATCCGTCTCCTCTCCCTCTCTCTCTCTCTCCACGGCACCTCCGAGCGGGCAGTTTGTCGCCGCGCACCAACACCGAGTCGTCACCCCGCTTAGCCCAAGCAGGCTCGTCAGGTTCGCCCGTGCGACACAGTCCGTCGTAGCCCGCACGTCAACCCCGCTTACTTGGCGTCTGCCCGTCGGATCGCCCGACCCAATCTACTCACCTGCCAACTTACTCATTAGCCGATCCTCACTGACCGCGCTAACCTTCCAAGTTCAGAGAGAGAACTAATCGTGCGTGCGAAATTTATAGCATGCATGCTTGCGTGAAAGGTACGCAATTGAGCCCAGGTGGACAAGAAAGGAACAGAGGAAGTGCCTACGTCTGCATGGCCAGGCCGCGGCGTGGGGGTCGTAGCCACACTCCACACATCGATCCGGTCATGCAGGCATTCTGGCCAATTAGAACGGAGCATGCGAGGTGAGAAAGAAGGAGAAGGCGGGCAAACACAGGGGAATCAAGAAAGAAGAAAGATACAGTTACAATCGCGCCCGCCAAAAAATACAGTTACACACAAGATTAAGGCGCGAATGGAAATCAGAGCCCTGACCCTGTCGAGGCACGGCGCGTGCGAGCAAGAAGCGTCGTGCAGCCAAATTGTAAGGTGCCTAAATTCCTAGTCTAAATCCTTATTGCAAAAGGAAATTTCGAAAAAAAAACAATTCCGGGAGCCTGCGGGGGCTCGACATTAGTTCGAATTTCAAAAACGAAAATTCCCGCGCGCTAATCGCGCCAAAATTCCTAGTGCTCACGGCAGAACAAGAAAGGAGCTATGACAACCGATATTTATCGCGCTCGCTAAGGCGCAGTCACTCAATCGTCGGCACGGGACTTTCCCGGCGCCGGCCCAACAAATTCCAACAAAAATGAAAAAGAAGTGAGGGCATCCATGCAACTCACTCGCCCGACCCGTCTGCCCACCGCTCACCCCTTCGAACCGTCGTATTCCTCCCAACCAGCTTCGCGCAAAAAATCGCGCGGTCTGAGAAAATGGTTCGTCACAGCGCATAGGAAGTTGTTCTAAGTACTTTGGAACTCTTTTTGGTGCCGCTCTATTTTCCAACGAACTTTTGGAGTGCAGCAAGCTTTTTTTTTTTTTTTTTTTTTTTTTGTAGAGGCTGGATTAAAGGCATATGAGAGTCACCTTCGACACTCAGCCATGTGATAGGGTGGTGTGCAACAGTGTGTCAGTGAGGAGGGTCAAACTTTTCTTGACTTTCATTTCTTTGCCCTTTTGTTTTCTTAGAATCCGTTGTTTTTTTTCTCCTTCCTCCATGATTCTCTGCTTTTCATCGAACTCTCTTACCTTCTGGGCCAACAAGTGCTGATGGAGGGCACTTCATTTTTCTTCCAACAACGATGTTTTCTCCTCCTCATCCCGACATGCTACCAATTTGGCCACGAAGGCATCCCCTCTCCGACTCGGTATCTTTCGACAACTCAGTTCGGAATTCAAAATTTTCCACTCAATCTTCATATTCCACTTGTTGGAGCCTCGACTTCCCAAAAGTGCTACTTTCTACAATTTGTTCCTACTCTCCTCTGGTCTTCCTCCTCCTCCTCCTCCTCCTCCTCTTTTTTTTTTTTTTTTTCTTCTTCCAACTCTTTCTGCATCTCTTCTTCTTTTTTCTTCATCTTGGCTTCAACCGCTCTTTTTCCTCCTTCATTCGCTTTCTTTCTTTTTCCACTTTCTTTTTCACTTCATCCTCCTTCTTCCTTTTTTTATCCTCCTTCTCCTTTTCCTTTTCAGCCAGCCCAACCGGTATATGGCTGGGTGGTCCTACCGGATTTTGTGGTGGTCAACATTCTAACATTTTGGTGGAATCTAAGAGAAAAGAGGAAGTGGAGCAGCCATGCTCAAATCACGGACAGGGCCAAGAAAGCGAACATTGGGTAGTCGTCCATGGTGAAAAAAAACACAGGTATGTGGACGCCTCCTCCTCACCATGTAGACTTGAATTATGGCCTAGAGTAGAGTTTGACCTAATTCTCTCTTCCCACATTGTCACTACAACTCCCCTATCAGTTGGGGGGCAACCAGCGGTTTAAGGTCAGCCAACACAAACCTCATAAATTTTTTAACGACGCAGACAGGATGTCGTGCCCACCAAACTGAAAAAATTGTTCTCAAGACTTAAGACTCCTCGTTGCGTCAACTCATGTTCGGTCGCATGCCGGTCAATACCGGTCTTAGGGCTAGACGAGTTGTTTTACGAGCGCTTGCTGCTCATGCCCATGCTCCCTACTTAACGGGTGATTCATCCAGCCGTCGAGCCTCTACCCTAGACTCGACCTATTGCATGCACGACTCACAGCACGAGTATAGACCTCTCATCGGGCTAGGGTCCCACTGGGTATGCATGCCCCCAGATAGGCCGGCAACCATTGGCCACTTCCCTACAAGGGAAGGAGCATTTCATCCAGGAGAGTATCTGTCCTTTGGACTTACAAACTCATGCAGACAAGATGCTGACTCAAAACAATTTGCAGATTGTGCCTCCAACAGATTGACCAGCAGCAGCGTCTCCAAGATTGTGGGAAAGTACTCAAATTCACACAGGGCTTACGGGGGCGAGGCACTTCACTAGCGAGTGTTCCCTCCTTCAAGTTGATGCTCCACGGTGTCGTACGCGTTCTCACTTTCCCCCAATATGTCACTTCTACTTCGGCCAAAAACCCTAGGTTAAACCCAAACTTGCTTCTCGCCGGCCTCATTCTTGCCGAGCCCTATCCCCCCCTGCCCCCTGCCTGCCCACCCTCCTCTCCCCCTTCCCCTTCCCACCACCCAGACCTCGTACCGAAAAATTGGAGAAGTGACGACTATTGGCGAATCCAAGGAATGGATCCGAAGATGGACAGCGGTCGGAGGAGTTCGGGGACACAATGAAGGCCAGGTCGGCTCAACTATCAGGAGTGGGAGCAGGGTGCCACATCAGGAGGATAGAGTACGGAATGGAGGCCCGCATGGGAGGCGTGAAAAGCATACATGCACGACTAACACGAGGATTTAAGCATCATCCGAGGAAGGCGGGTAGTATGTAGCGGGGCTTGTGTGTTGATTCTCCCAGCTTTCATCCAGCTATCATCCTGCATCACATTGCTTAGTAGTCCATTACATTGAGGGTCTTCAGGCTATACGGATTACAATTCTCCTAAGCATGGGTTCAGAGAGGGTTTAGGGTTTAAATATGGTTTAAATGGGATAACATATGGCAACAAGAAACAGGGGGGCTGCAGAATAGGGCAGGTCTACAAAAAAATGGTGCTCCGAGATGGGATGGGTAACACTAGCAGCTCCAAGGGAAAATGGAATCCCGGGTTTTAGAAGACAAATGACCATAGCCCTGGAAAATAAATAGCAAACTCTGTGTTACAAGATGTTCAAAGGGACGCTGGACCTGGTTTCCAGCAGGTGCCGCTCCCGACCAATAGATGGAGCAGCCCGATAGATAAGCCCTCAATCCTGACGGTTCTCTCACCACCGTTGGGATAGAAGGCTTAGGCAGGGGCCATTCACCAATATATATATATATATATATTGCCAGCGACCAACTTCAACGGATGCAGCGGGTTCCCGTTCTGATACCAATTGCAATGAACCACATATATCGACAATCCAAGCATATGCACCATGGGCGTTCACACAAAATCCACACCGAAGTCCAGAGATGGAGAAACCAGATTAGCGCAGCTCATAAACTTCAATGAATGATCATATTATACAAAGCCAGAGTTCGAGTCACCAAGCGCTCATCAGTGCAACATCAGATTATCCAGATTCCGAGTTTGAGTCAACAAGCGCTCATCAGCACGTCACCCAGCAGCCCCAATCAGGTATGTAACTCTCTGTGTGTGTGTGTGTGTGTGTGTGTGTGCCACTACGAGAATCACAACTATGGATACATCCACCTCCTACACCTGCTCAACTACTACTACTACTATGCGGCTATAGCCGCCTGTCTTCCACAGCACAGCACTGCCCAGTAGGGCTCCTTAGCGCACAATCACCAGCAGTGCTTCCACTTTATTGCTTGCGAACGAGTAATCTGCTCGAACGAGGCTGGGCCAGTCTTCTTATTGGCTTGGACTGGCCCTGACTTCACTCAGCCTTTGCTTGACTTGGTCTGGGCCTGACTTTGACTGGTACCGGTCGCCCGCGGCCTGTTTGCTTTTGGAACATTGAGGCCCGGCACCTTCCAGACTTTGTCCTTGGAGTGCTGCTGCATTTTGACTGTGGGACTGGAACCGGTTGAATATTTACCTGTGTGGCCTGAGGGGTACCCAACTCGGCACCTTTTCTGCTTTGGCCTTCTCGACCTCTTTTGACTTGGGCCCTTGGGGACCTTGACCCTGGGACTCGGATTCGGTTTTTTTTTTTTTTTTTTTTTACTCGAATTCGGGGTCTGGAACGTGAAAATGCCTTTCCCTAGGGAAGTTGTGGTATATATCCTCATACAGAACTGCCCGGTGATAGGCATAGAGGGCGAAGAGGACAAAAAATAAAATATGTACATGTGTATATAACTTTGGGAAGGTCATTCCAAACCCTTTTTTTTCTAACCACCTGTACCTCTGAGCCTCTTTTTCCTGACCAGGATTGCTGCTGTGCACCAAAATATTTTTTTTCTTTTTTCTTTTTTTTTTGGCACCAAAAGAAAATGAACTGGCGCAGGAGCATTTTTTACCCTTTTCAGCTTCCAAGGCCATCCATCTTGGTCTGGTAGGGCAAGCCCCTGTCAATTCCGCGGGTAGATCGCACCTGAACAAAACAGCCTGAAGATGTACTGGTGGTTTGTAATGATAATCTGCTCTGTGTACCTTCAATTTTAACCCCAAAAGCGCAAAATTTTCGCTTTTTGTAATAAAAGATCACATTTAACAAAAAAAAACATAACCTTATGGTTATGGGTCTTGACCATCTGGGAAGCAGTGAAGTGGCTGGTAACAAACAAAACAAAGAAAGGGCCTCGCACCCCTCGCTCCAGTAGTCAGAATTTTCCATGCATCTAGATTGCATTTGGAATGTATACATTTGGAATGTATACATTTGGAACATTTCACATGCATTAGCAGGTCCAGAGAAATTCAAATGCTGTGCAGTAGAGTGAGGCCAAAAGATTCAACATGGGCCATTTCTCGATTTATGCGTGCGTGTAATACGGGCCACGGAGTGGCAGATGAAGGTTACAGTCCAAGAGTGCTGACAATGTTTGACGGTGTGTCACTTGGGAGAGATTCCCGACGGATTCGCTCGAAGTACAAATGAACCAAGGGCAGGCACCGCTGGGGACCTTGTCAAGATTTTTCCTCCGAGAAGTACGACAGTGGTACAGTTTATGGCTGTTTTTTTTTTTTTTGAAACGATGGCGGACGCGGCATATTTTGAAACTCTAAAGGCACAAAAAACTCGCGTCTGCAAAGAAAGCACGCGGCAACTCCAAATGAGCCATTTCGATCCAAAAGTACCTGTTGGCCATTTCCCCCCCCCCCCCCCCCCCCCCCC
>BFEA01000051.1:4281638-4292389 GCA_003427395.1 Chara braunii
GAGAGAGAGAGAGAGAGAGAGAGAGAGAGAGAGAGAGAGAGAGAGAGAGAGAGAGAGAGAGATGTACAGAGTGGACTGTTTATGTTAGATTGTTGTTGTTGGTTTGGTGTAAGTTTTTGCTTTGGTTTACGAAATCTGCCACAAATAGGTGAGTCTTGCTCCGTGGGGATTCCATCATGGTAGGCGGCGGGGTCTCTTTGGGAGCCGTCACAGATGGGTGGAGTAGTTTAATACCCTGAATCGCGAGGAGGAGGGTGGGTTTGCGGGGTCTTCGACCCTTGCCGTGCGGGTGGTGGGGTATCACGGCTGGTTTATGAAGATATTGGGTTTGGTTATTCGGGGCGAGCAATCGTGGGTTCGGTTTCCATTTTTTTGTGACAGGATTTGGTTTCTGTAGTTATCTGATTCCTTTTTCGCCGTTTGGGTAACAATTGTCGTAATTTGTTGCGACTCTTGTGTAGCGTTTTGCATACGATGGAATGAAAGAGAGAGTGCCGCTCTGTAGAAACGCCATTATGGTGGGCAGTGGGGTTTCCTTGTGAGAAGGTGCAGATTGGTGGAAGTGGTTTTCCCTAAATCGCGAGGAGGTGGGAGGGGTTTGCGGGGTCTTTGACCGCTGCCGCGCGGGAGGTACAGTATTACTATTGAGATGTTGAATTTGGGTCAGATATTCATTTCATCTTAATAGGTTGTTGTTTGATGTCATTTGAATTTTTAAGGAGAAGTGGTGAGCATTGCTCCACAGGGGCTTCGTCATGGAGGGAGGTGAAGCATCCGTAGGGGGTGTATGCAGACAGAAGGAGAGGCTTACCCTAAATCGTGAGGAGGTGGGTGGGTTTTGAGGGGCTTTTTAGCCCCTGCCGCGTGGGAGGTAGGGTAATCCCTTGGTTAGTGAAAACAACATCGTGGTGGGAGTTGGTGTTTTTGTAAAGAGGAGTGTGGAAAGTTGCTATCCGCTTTAAATCACGAGGAGGTGGGTGGGTTTGCGGGGTCTCTGTCAGCAGTTTGGGGCCTGTGGGCACAGACCCCTGCAAAGCAAGTGGTTGGGCGGATTGGCAGAGGTCGGTAATAACTCCAGATGAATGGTGGACATGATCACGCAGCGCTGCCCGCTCATTTCTTTTTTGTGCTTTTGATTCGTTTTTCTTTGGTAGTTTCTTTAGCACATGATTTTTTAATGGTCGGTGGAATTTAGGTCATTAAATTAGGGTTGACATGACTATTATGATTATAGTTTTTGGTGAGAACTTTAGATTTTGATGATAAATTTCGTTGATTTTTCAGTGGTAAGGGCTGTGGAGTTGGCTGCAGGGTGAAATCTAGTGGTACCCTCGATGTGCTTGGCCGGACCAGGCCGGTGATGCTTTGCCCGCCGAGAGCCCCACCTAATTTTGTGAGGGACACCGGGCACAGTTCTCGACTTTTATAAATGTTGTTCTTAAAAAAAAAAAAAAAAAAAAAAAAAAAAACTAAACATTGTAAACAACTTCTACCTCAGGGTCACATCACAATTCTTCACTACATTGCAAATAAAAAATTGTTCAAAAATATTTTTTTTTATTAATTTTTTTGACCCGGCTGGGCAAGTGGTCCCGGACTACTCTGGTAGCCTAGATATAATGTATATACTATATATTTATGTATATATAATTTTTTTATTAAAGAGTAACATTTGTTTTGGCAGTGGAAGAAGATATGATTTTGCAATGGTTAAAAGTTAATCGTTGTCTTACTGTTTGTTTGTTGCCGCCAACTGATGCTGACCTTGCCCTGCAAGAAAACAATTAAAAGTATAAATTCAACAAAATGATAATAAAATCTGAATAAGATGAAAGGAGCAATCAACCTCACAAGGCCTAAGTTCATAGGCAGCCCTTCACTTTTCTTTTTAATTAAAAAATATTAAAAAATATTTTTCCAAAAAAAAAGAAGAAATGACTAAATGAAAACATCCAAAACTGTCGGTTTTCTTAAAGAAAATTGTCTTTGGGAAGTTCGTGGTACATACATAGACAAGAGGTGTACCTTCTCGGCCTTTGGGCTAGGATCAACTGTAGTATCTGTTCTGATCGGTGAAATATATGATCAATGGTCCATTGGGCCACATTAAAAAAAAAATAAAAAATCATAGGCATGTGACATTGAGGGTTCCAGCAATGACAACTCATGGACTGCATCAGCTCTGCAGGAATAAGGTTGATAATATATTGARGGATGAGGGGGGGGAGGGGGGGGGGGGGRGGAAGTGAATCACAACAGTATAGGAAACAATAATATGAGACGATAGGCGTAAGAAATTTAAAAAAAAGAGGGAAAAAAAAGAAAAAAAAAATTGCCCATACAGTATATACTGATTACCAGAGCACAAGGGACAATACCTTCACAAGAGATGATTCTCCATATTTTTTTAGCAAAGCATTTTGACCCCGGATGCAAGCCACACCCATAGAAACTGGTGAGAATGCTAAAATGGCCAAAAGGGACACATATGTAAGATTTGAGGAAAACAAGGAATTGAGACTCATATGGTACTTACATGCCGCGTTGCTCTGAGCTTCAGCAATTGACGATCAATGCAAATGCGGTCTCATTTGTTGTTGAGGTCTCATCCTTTCTTTGCTCAGTTCTACATGGAGGCTTTCTCACAACTGCCTCTGCATTGGATGATAGCTCTTAGGTGAGATTATAAAAAGGCCTTAGGTTTGCTACTAGATCGATCAGATAGAAGCGTTACAAGTTTTCTATGGTAAGAATCCATCTTGGCTATTTGTTACCCGAACAACGAATTTAGATGGATGCGGTTAAAAAAAGGTCAATCATGGCACAATTAAAAGAAGTGGGTGGTAGATCTTGGTCAGATGTGGTTTATATTCATGAAACCACCTTACCGATACTCCTACCTACAATAGGGTTCACAATCTTGCATAGACTTTCGAAAAATATCAATCTTACACTCAGCGTAGTAGGTCGATGGGGGTTGCCTTTTGGATTTCCCGGGAGTCTAAGATTGAGATAGTGTATTAGGAGGCAGACAAAGTTCACGGCCTATGGATGTCTGCTTTGGTGATACTTGAAATATAACTAATTTGTGTTATCAATGCTTATGGCCCTAACGACATCCATGAAACAACGTTTTTATGAGATTAGGAACCACGTTTCTAAGGGAGTTTCAATAACCATAGTGGGGAATTTCAATGCAGCCCCTGACAGATAGATGTATCGTTGACGCATTTTGAAACCCTGCCCCTCATATATCAAAGAGGATGAGCAAATTATTCAACAATTATGTGAATCATAGTGCTCTTTGACTCATACAGACAGTTCTTCCCTTAGGAAAGGTTGTACACTTGTATCCGTAACAGTGGTACCCCTCATCAGTCTAAGTCGAAAATTGGTTTGATCTTAATGTCTAAGGACTTGGATGGTGCTTTAACGGACTGGAAGTTCTTCCTGTCGAATCTATGGGAAGTTGCAGATCATAATTGTGTGTCGCCTTGCTTTCGTTTCGCAAGAAACCGGATCAAGGAAGAAACTTCTACAAAAAACTTCTACAAACTTAACTGAGCTTACTCCTCGTTACTAACATAGGTTGAATTTAAAACTTACATTCATGATGTATGGAAATTTTGACATTCAACTAGGGACAAACATGACTCCTATATTTTTATGGTTCAATAATGGGTTAGTTTCTTACGTTAGGAAATGTAACGAGTACTCGGAACTTGCGTAGCACGACAAATGTGTTCGCGCCTATCCGCGTTCACGAGTTCATGTGAACGGCTCGCGAACGTGTTCGGGCGATTTTTTTTTTCTTATAAAAAAATATAAAAAATTATTTTCGGTTTTTGACTAGGCTACCAGCCGGGCCGCCCAGGTCACCCTTCTTTTCCGGGCGGCCCGACCGTGCAAAGAATAGGGAAGGTAAAAAAAAAAAAAAATCTAAAAAATCCGAAACCTAACTATGTTATACAAAAAAATAAAATTAATAACGTTTGCCTCAGGGTCATATCGAAATCTTTTACGGTTTTTACCAAATTTAAAATAAAAATTTAACTTATATATATATATACTAGCCCAGCCGAACAAATGGACCCGGATCACTCTGGTAGTTTTGGTTTTTTATTTCTAACTCACGTTTGGCTAAGAATTTGAACAGAACTCCAAGACAAAAGTCGCTTCTATTATTCTTTTACCTGACATATATGTTTTTTAAAATTTTCTTCTAAGTTTATTATTATTATTTTTTTTAATATATATATTTTTTAATGTTATGAGGGTTAAGGACGTTCATTCGCGTTCGCCTTCGAACACGAACAGGATGCTACGCAACTCGAAACTTATAGCCAAAAAATAAACATGCACAAAAATTACAGTTACAAAAATAAATCCTTTAACGTGAACATAATGATGAACCAAGTGATTTTTTTCAACCAGTATATATAAAAAAAAATTGGGGATCAACTTTTAAGTTTTAACCTTTGCTCAACAACGTTCACAAGGTCACTTAATCAGTGGTAAGTTAACTAAACATCTGATGGAATGTCAGATGAATGCTTCCTTATTTTCCCTTGCAAAGACAAAGGTATGAAGAACGAGCATAAAAGGTTTGGTTGATTCTACAAAACCCCCTTAAGAGGAGTCTGTCTCCTTGACAAGCAGTCTCAAGATGACTTATGATTTTTCAAAAACAAAAATACCTCTAAGATTGATGTGTCTGAAGCAAATAGGGTGTCGTAAGATTTTTCGGAGCCTCTTTCTCGATCATTGTTGCAGGAGCAAATAAAAATTTGGATAGGAGAAAATTTGAAACCTCTGAAGTAATAGATATGCTATTAACACAAGAGGAAATATGAATAATTTCATTGCAAATGGAAGAGGACAAGGCCTCAATAGTGAATGGTCTCCCAAAGGAATTTTTTGAAACCTTGTGGCTCGCCTTTTCATAGGATCTATTATATCTATTAGAACATTATAAACAGACTCAAGATTCTAGTGAAATGGAAGAGACAGTTGGTCAAGGAATTATGATCTTGCTTTATAAGAAATGGGATAAGACGAATTTGAGAAACTACAGGCCTATCACACTTCTGACAATAGTCTACAAGATGCTAGCTAAGACTTTAGCTATTTGTTTTTATTCCATTCATAACAAATATTATACACCTTTTCAGACATGGTGAAGATTTCAAGATAGAATCGTCAGAACATTGCCTTTATATTCATTTATTTTGAGGAAGCTTATGATCACCCGGACTGAAGTTTTTTAGATGCTTGTCTGGAAAAAATGAATTCCGGGCCTAACATACGAAGGAGGGTTCATATTTTTTACTTCAATGCAACCACAAAGATTCAAATACATAGGTTACTTTTGCCTGAGATTAGACTTCAGAGATTGGTGCGTCAAGATGATCCATCAGTGCCCTTCCTCTTCGTTATCACTATGAAAGCCTTAGGATAAAACCTACGATTTAATCCTAATTTAAATCGCCTATAGATCTCACGTATCCCTTAGAAGAGTATACCCATCTATTCCATGTTTGCTGATAATTTAACTATTATGATGGAAGCCTCACAAATGAATGTAAAGGAAATACAAACTTTAATGAATCATTTCTCCCAAATATCAAGTATGTTGGTGAGCTGGGGTAGTAAAACACAAGGTTGGTGGACACATTTCAATCGACTCGTTCGCCAGAGGGACCAAGGGTCCAATGGATGCCTCTAGAAGCGTCAATCAAAGTTCTAGGGTGCTTCTAACGCTATAAGAAAAACCAAATACAAGTGATGTTTGGATCGGCGCCGACATTTTAAAAAATGAAGAGTTGAAAAAAAACACACACTTTTTTGTTTGACAAAACGCTTGTTATTAACAATGTACTACTGACTTTCGTTTGGTATAAGTCTGCTATCTGGTCCTTAAACAAAGTCCCCTGTCAAGGTTTAAAGAAATCTCTTATAATATTTTATGGAGAGGGGATTATGAATTCCCTCATGTGATCCCTAGAGTTTCGTGGATCACCCTTATCCAAGCCAAGGGAAATGGAGGACTAAAGATTTTAGATTTTATACTACAATCTCAGACTCCACTACTCCAATGACTAAAACTGTTGATTTTTTAGATTGAACTGCTTCGGCAAGTTCAACATTGAAACAAATAAACAGATTGGCAACGGTGTCAACTACGAACATCCACCACCTCATGTGGGTGGAGGACAGGTACTGGTGCATTCCTCGGGCGCAATGAGGTTCTCGTATGGAGGGGGAAAGGTGAGTGACTATGAGGGGTCTTGTTATTGACAATTTTTGGATAGTGTTGTTAAAATCCTGATGCAAGATCCCTATACCTTGCAAAGTTTTTCCTTCGAGGTATAAAGAAATCCTTCGCAACCTATTTTTGGAAACCGTTGGATAACTGACCTAAATGAGAGTCTACATCAATTCTGATTCCGCTTGGACCACATGGGTTAAACATGACATTTTGAGAATCGGAGATCTATGAGACCCGGTGACGAAGGATTGAAAATCGGTAGAAAAGATCCGAAAAGAAATCAAATACGCTTATAACCTAAGGAGAACCTAGATCAGATCCTCTATTCCCTTCCTTTGGCCTGGTCCGTAGTTTTAAGGAGAGGGCAATTTTTTTTTTTTTTTTGGGTTTGTGGGATCAGATCAGATGAAACTACAATAGTGGGTCAAATCATTGACATGCGTTTGGATGGGGTGCTAGTGAACTTGTTCATGATTCATTAGGGATCATACGTTGTCACAAACACAGCAGGATAATGTTCCTTTTCCCGCTCAACTCTATCTACAACATCAGGGTGGTATATTGTTTTTCCTAAAAAAAAGGATGGCGAGCGTTTTATCCTGATACCTCTATTCTGAAGCTCCCTCTGGATCTAGCGGAGTGGGTCAAGCTCCCTCTGGATCTAGCGGAGTGGGTCTGGAGATTCTCAAGGAGGAAAAAGCCTAAGCTGTTGTAAATATTGACTATCAAAGCCTCTTACTGGTTGTTAAGACCTAGAGTGGATGTACGTGCAATAATGCAAGAAAGGTGGGCTGGACATTTGAACATTTATCTAAATTCACTCAAGCCTATCTCATGGTGTAAAGGTTTCAGGGGAAGACCAACAAAATTTGCTTCTCTACAATGGCAAACGTCTCATTGTTGTCTGACAACAAATGATTGGCTGATAGATCATTGTCTCTAGAGCAAAGAGGATTAGATCTCCCTTGGTCTCAAGCTTGTGTGGAAGTATTTCCAAGTAGAAAAATAAGAGAAACTATTGAACACTTTTTCATGCAATGTCGAGGGGCAATATTGTTGTGGAGAGGATGGGATTATGTGTGGAACAAATTAACTGGTTTAAACTGGCCCTGGAATTGAAAAGCGATCTTGCTAAGTTACTGGAACCCGGTTACAATCAACTTACCCATTTTTCAGCAAGGCAAGATACAGTTTGCAATTGCACTTCGGGCACCCAACCTGGCCAGAAAGGTGGGTTGTATACATTGCCCGAACAACAATTTGAAACTGTATCTTGGCCCATAGTGCAATTATAACTCATTTTTGTGACTCCCGCGTAGTTCCCATCTTTTTAATTTAGGAAGAAAGATTGTGTTGTAGACTCTGTTGTACAAATGTTGTGTTCATGTCCTGGAGAATTTGTGAAGAGAAGGGAAGGAAGTCTCTGAGCTCATCCAACAGTTCATTCAAATGGAAGTTAGGGTTCACTAGGCCAAATTAAAGTACCAGTACTTGGCCCAACTATTGGTCGTGGGAAAAAATAGAGTAAAAACTTTTCTAGTTGGATGAATTTGGGCACTCCTGTAGTGGCCTGTACGTTTTCTAAAATCGCGGCTTGTTAACGGGCACGACTTTATGAAGTACTGGTGGTTCGAAACAATATTTACAGAATCTGCATTAAAAAAAACGGATATGTATAAAAAGAAAGCACAAAGATTCACACTGGACTGGCTGGGGGATACCTCAGGGGAGAGACTGGGAGGTATGGTTTGGCCAGGAGGGGAAGGAGATGATGTCTCCTTCAAAAGGGACTATCACATTTCCTTTCAAGAATGGTTTAAGATCCACCTAGGAGGTTCATTGAGATCTCCAGAATTAGTTGAATTGCAGTGGTATGCAGAAGGGGGGGAGGGGGGGGGGGGATTAAATATAAGAAGGAAGCATGCTTGCATGTTAATTTTAGATATGGCGGTCCTGATGGACTGAAGAGGCATTTTTTCTTCATTTCGATGGTATTAGTACCCTTATCTTCATCATTAGATTATCAGTAGGTTCAGGGGCACTATCAGCTATGTCCATGTGGATGTTTGGCTCGTTCCCAGCATGTGATGTTTTTTTTCGACTGATCAATGTCTTTCAAGGGATGCTGGACCCGCTTTCCAGCAGGTGCAGCTCCCACCAATAGACTGGAGCCCCCTGAGAGACAGGTAGGACTTACGGTTCTCTTACCGCCGCCAGGATAGAGGGCTTACACAAGGTTTTTTTTTTTTTTTTTTTTTTTTTTTTTTTTTAAACATCCTCACCAGTGTTAGTGGTGCTGATAAGAGCAGTCACTGCTAGCACCAGGGAAGAGGCTCCATCTATTGGTGGGGAGCTTCACCTGCTGGAAAGCAGGTCCAGCATCCCTTTTTTAAAGATTGAGTTTTGAAAACATGACACTCCTGCTAGCATTGAACTGCGCAGGGAGGGAGAGAACCTCTTCACCCAAAAACAGGCGCCAGATTCTTGCGCTTGCACACTAGTTCCTCCCTTTCCCCCCCTGATATACACTTCCTTTGTCCCAGGCCTACTACCCCACTGTCCCGATCTCCCGTACCTTCTCCCCCCTCTCCCCATGTCCCGTGTCTACCCTCCCCCTTTCCTCTCACACGGGCTATTTTGCAACCCAAAAAAAAAAGGCGTGCATGCTCTTACCATCACTCCTATCTGCTATCACAGGTGGTTTTTATTCAAAAAAAAAAGAAAAAAAAAAGGAGTGCATGCTCTTACCATCACTCCTATCTGCTATCATAGGTGGTTTTTATTTAAAAAAAAAAAAAAAAAAAAAAAGATCTCCAGAATTATTTCCTGATCCCTTTCCGCTCTCTGAGCTAGCTCTGGTGGATATGGAATGCTTTGGTAGGGGGGGAATGTAATTTTAAATTTCAGATTTGGACTGCTGCTTGGTTTCCAGAATTATTTCCTGATCCCTTTCCTCCCTCTGAGCTAACTCTGGTTGATATGGAGTGGTTTGGCAGGAGGGGGTGTAATTTTAAATTTTCAGGTTCGGATTGCTGCTTGGTACACAAGGAAGAACTGCTAGGTTGGTATGGTTTATCTGGCGGCGCAGAAAGGGCTGAAGAGGCAGACTTCTACAATGAAACTCATGATGTTTTATTCTTGACCTGGTTTCCAGCAGGTGACACTCCCCACCAATAGACTGGAGTATTCGCGGAGTGACTAGGGATGGATGCTCTTATCACCATTCTAATCACTCCCGCGAATGTTAATTAAAAAAAAAAAAAAAAAAAAAGAGTCTGCGGTCGCTGTTTCTCTCAGAAACTGAATGGTGGAGGGTCTTTTTTTTTGCGGGTCTTCTTCGCCACTTGAGCAAAAAGAAGGGCATAAGAGTGAAGCTTGAGCTTATTTGCAATACACGAGAATCCCAAGATCAACCCACTAGGAATCGAACCTAAAACCTTCCACCAAAGAGGCTTAATAAGAATAATCTCGCTGATGCTGCCTATTGCTCCTGTTGGAGTCATTGCGTTTGCATTTGGTGATGACATGCCTCAGGGTGCCATAGGAAATTTCAGCAAAGATGCGCAATACACGTAACCGAAAGATCAGAAACGTCACGCAGAGCCGAAAGAACTGGTGCAGGCAGGTAGATAGTAGGACTGCGGGCGGAGCATGCGCTAGACGAGACTGAGGACGATCTGATCACCCTCTGATACGTTTTCAAAGGCACAGTATTGGGGAAGTGACAGCTCAGATTGGGGCGGGTGGGGGGAGGGAGGRGCTAGTGTGTTACTGTAGATATCTGGCGCTGGTTCCAAGGTGAAGAGGTTCCCCCCTCCCCCCCTTCCTACTCAGTCAATCCCCTGCATGCCAGGGTAATCAATGCTGGCAGGACTCCCCCATAATGGCCATCCTTTGGGTATACTGCAAATTCCATATACAGGATAGCTGCATGGGTCAGCAGGTCAGAAGTAGAAGGGAGCTAGGAAGTACTGAGAATATCTGGCACCCGAAAAGGGTGAAGAGGTTCCCCCCCCCATACAACCTGCTTAGTGGCAGGTTTATTCCCAGCCTTTTTCAGTCTCTCAGAAACCTTGCTCAGTCAATCCCCTGGACTTCAGGGTAATCAATGCTGGCAAGGGTCCTCTCCCATTGTTATTCAAAAAAGTGTGTAGCATGCTGGCAGTCTGAGTATCCTGAGCAAATCAAGAGCCACATGGCATGATTAGGAGTGAGTAGAATCAACGCTAAATAGTACCAGGCTTTAACTGTTTTATCCGGCGCCCTTTTGAGGGCGAACAGGACACTATTTAGGGCTGCTCAGTCAATCCCCTGGGTTGCAGGGCAATCAATGCTGGCAGACCTCACAGTCACTGTTCTCATTGTTCTCAGACATCCTCATTTTCTGTATATGGGACGCTGGACCCGTTTTCCAGCAGGTGATGCTCCCCACCAATAGATGGAGCCTCCCTGCTGGTGTTAGTGGTGTCTGCTCTTATCAGCA
>BFEA01000051.1:4294439-4306291 GCA_003427395.1 Chara braunii
TGTCGGTGGGTTTGAGTCTGTGCAATTTTGTTATGAGTCACGTTGAGGCCGTTTTCAGTACCTTCTGACTGAATAGGTCCGTTTGAGTCTGTATAAGGAGTTCGTATGAATCTGTCTGTTTAACGTACGGTCATTTCAGTAGGTCTATTCCGGGCAACTTCCAGTTTAGGTACAGTGATAATGACCGTGCGATTCTATTCAAGGGAAGATGGTAGCAGGGTCTAATACTCGTTGACTCCTCGACACAAAGATCCAGTGATGCACGGGACGGACTGAGACATGGGTTTGTGAACAGGAGGGATGGCCTGAGACTGGACAGTGTGAGGTGGTTTCCTCCTGAAGAGACCCTGGAGGCAGTGGAAATGTATCGTGGTAGCACCATGGAGCTGCACTCTGTGTTGAAGTTTTCTCATCTTCTATTCCTCAATAACAACGCACAACAACACACAACACACAGTGCAGCGAGCCTCTATCTGCCCTGGCCTACAGCCAGGGCCTATTCGGCTATTTGCCAGTTCGGTTTGTGGGACCAGGCCGTGGCCTGACCCCACAGGCCGTGTACTGTTTCAGTCCAGTCCAGTCTAGCCCGGTACCACTGTCGGTACCAGTCTAGTCCAGTCCGGTCCAGTCAGTCCGCTGGGGGTATACCCCAGCTGCAGTCTGTATTCTGGATCATTCTTCATTCTGCACTTTTGGAGTACGTGCGTGTTAAGTCCGCGTAGGAGCTGCGCTGTCACTTCCAGCTCCATCTCCATCTCGTCCCCCGTCAACCCTTCATCTTGATCCTGACGGACCGCCATCCCGGTGGGTCCGTCACGCTGGTGTCAGAGCGGGAACGTTTCCTGCTCCCACCCACCCTGGCCCCCACCGTTGAAAAAACGGTGTAAGCCCGACAGCGAGTTTTTGAGGTGTTTTTCGGGCGTTTTCGTGGTAAATAGCGGGCGAAAAGGTGCAGCGGCGACGGAGCGAGAAGGCGCTGACACGTGGCAGAAAAGAGAGAGCTAGCATGACACATGCGCGTGTCCGCGAAGGCCACACACGCGCCACATGCCCACACTTCCTTGCTGCCCCGCCCCGCCCCGCTCGCAGACGAATTTTATCAAGATCCGGGATGCATGCTGCTGCCAGGGTTTGGACCTAGACAGCTGCTAGCCATGCACATGCGTAGCCACCACTGTAACACACTGGCCATAGTGTGTCTAGTAGTATGGCACATTGGTGTTGAAGTGCTGTGCCAGCTATTTATCCCCCCCCCCCCCCTCTCCCAAGCACCGGCCAGCATGACAGCAACACGTGGCCATCTGCAGTGCCACGTGGCAGCTTGCCGTGGAGGTTGAAGACCCCCTGGCTAGGGGGCTGCGCCACATACATATATATATATATATTTTTTCTTTACTATTTTTCTTCACTGCTGCAGCAGCAGTTTGGCAGCAGCTCAAGATTCCCCCCGGCTAGGGGGCTGTGCAAATGTGGCAGCAGGGTGGCTGATCAAGATCTCAGTCAACCCTGAAACATCATCATCATTGTCTTCTATTGCTGCGGCAGCAGGCCAGCAGCATCTTGAAGACCAAGATCTTGTGGATCTTGGTAGTGCTCTGCTCTTGGCCACCCAAGAGCTTGGTATCACCACCCTACCCACTAACCTATTCTTCCCCAACCCCTTTTCTTTCCCCCCGTATCATCTAGTCATCCTTTCTAACCCCTCCACTACTCCCTCCTCCTACCTCCCTCTTCACTCATCTTCCACAACCCTTTTTCTCTCCTCCCCTCTCCACTCACCATCTTCTACTAATCTCTTCTACCCCTCCTCACCTTTCCATCCCTATCTCTCCTCTCACCCTCCTGTACCCCCTTCTCTCCCCTAACTACAACCCCATCATTTCCCTCATCTCTTCCTTCACTCTTTTTCTCTCTCTCAAATATTTATCTCTTTTCTCCTTCACTTTTTCATCCCCTTCCCCCCCAACTTCAAAATTTTTCTGTTTTTTTTTCTTTTTATCTTTCTTTTGATTTATTCCCTTTTTTTCCAAAAAATTGAATTATCTTATTCCCCACCTTTTTTTCTCATTTTCTGATTTATTTTATTTTATTTTTTATTTATTCTGAAAATTCGAATTTCTTTACGGCACCCTCAAATCTGATTAGGAGTTAGTCATTCTTGCTTTCGGCACACATTTTGGCCCCGTGGGGATAACGAAGTGTTGCCAAAATTTTCTATTTTTCCTTTTACCCAGTATTTTTCAGCACATTTTGACCCCTTGGGGTAGCGAAGTGCTGGCAAAATCTTCTCATTTTACTTAGCCTTTCTTCTTGATTGCACACTTCGATTACATGGGGGTAACGAAATGCTGCCGAAATTTTTGAAAAATCTAACACTATGTTTTTCTTCACATCCTCATCTACTTATTTATTTATTTATTTTTATGAAAATTATAATTTGCGGCATTGTAAAATTTCGGGTGCTCCTTTTAGTCTCTCCTTCCTCTTTGCACCTTTGTGATCCCATTGGGCTAGGAAATGCTGCCAAAAAATTCCAAAAAAATAAATATTTTTTCTCTTCTCACCTTTTGCTTTTTTTTTTTTTTAATTATTATTATTATTTTTTTTTATCTCAAAAATTTCACTGTTTATTTTATTTTCTCTCCCCCCTCCCCTCCATGGTTGCTATCTTTTTTTCTTGATTAGGTCGCCGCTACCCTACCCTAACCACCCAAACCCCGGTTAGGGTTTTCTTAGGGTTTTTCTAGGGTTTAGGGTTCTCCTAACCCCTCTACTCTCCCGCCTCCTCCCGTCGGGCACCCTGGACCCGAACGACTCCTCTCCCTTCGAGCGGGTTCGCGCCACCATCTCATGTGCGACCCTCTGGTCACGGAGTGAGCCGACTCACGATTACCCACTCCGCTCCCACGGTCTCCTCCCTCTCACCGGTGGTCCCCTATCCCCACGCCATAACCCATCTCCTTCACCACCTTTTCCTCCACCTCCTGCCATGTCTACCCCCATGCGTCCACTACCCACGGACGGGACTATAGCTGAGGAGATTGTTGCGGCGCCTTCCGTCTCTCAGACGCCCACCCACCCGACGGTCCAAGGTCAACACTCTGTGGACCCCACGGACCTTCACGTTGTTCTGGCGTCTCTCCTTGCACCTCTGCAAGCGCGACTCGATGCGTTTGCACCCCTGGAGAGGCAAGTCAATGCCCTTGCCCTTGAAGTTCACCGCCTCAAGGGTTCTCCTCATCGCTCTCCCCACCGCTCCCAAACCCCATAGAGGCCGGCTCTCCACGACTCCAGGGATGGTAGTTCGTCCTCCTCCACGGGTCGGGTCCAACACTCCCCCTCCGCAATGTTGAGTGTTGCTGCCGCAATATCGTCTGTTGCGGCACATTCATTGGCCCCCGCCGCTCCTGCCGCCCCTGCCGCTTCGGCTACTGCCGCATGTGCTATCGCCCTGGTACCGATATCTAGCCAGGCTGTTTCATCTACCCACCCCGGTGTTGCTTCCCAGCTTCATGCACCGGTCGCGGCACTACAGTGCATACTTCGACGTGCTAGAGACTAGGTACGACTTTATCCTTGACACTCCCTATTCTCGCCGGTTTCGTGGCGCAAAGGCCGAATGGGCGACTGAAACACTCGTTCTCAAAACGAAGTGTGGTAAAACCCATCGAGTCCCTTTCATTGGAACCACGGGCGACACCCCTCCAGACCTACCTCTCAGGACCCTCGTCCCTCTGGGTCCCAAACAGACATCGCCTTCACTTCTCCTCGTCAATTTGCTCACTTCCTACGACAGAAGAACGTCACGTTCTACTCAGTGAACATCATGGATCTTCTTCGCTACGATCCACTCTGTTCAGAGGTTGAGCTCATCTCATTGGATTCCGTTCTCCCTGACCCTTACTCCATCTTCGTGACTCTTATCTTCACATCTACTCGTTAGCCTGCAGATACCCCCTTGACATCCAGGTCCCTTCGCCGTTCGTGCCGATGCAGACATTGAGGAACTCATGCGGTTCACGACTGACTTAGAGCCCGCCGTTCGCGATTTGATTCGAGAGTACCGTGACGTTTTCCCCCCGTATTTCTCATACAGCGGGATCCCTCCCATGCGCGGTGTTGAGCATTCTATCCAGCTCGTTCCTGACTATCGTGTCCACCATCAGGTACCCTACCGACTTTCGATTCCAGAGGTGATGAAACTCCTTCGACTGGGTTTCAGTAAACTCAGTAACTCCCCTTGGGGTGCACCCGTCCTCTTTGCTCGCAAAGCGGACGAAACTCTCCGCCTCTACATTGACTACTGCGGCCTTAATCGTTACACAGTTAAGAACAACTATCCCATGTCTCGTGCGGATGAGATGTTTGACCGTCTGGCAGACAACCGCTTCTTCACGAAGATCGATCTTCATTGCGGTTACCACTAGATCCACGTAGCCACAGAGGATCAGCCGAAGACCGCCTTTCGGTCGCGTTTCAGCCACTACGAGTTCAAGGTGATGTCATTCGGCCTCACCAATGCACCGGTCACCTTCCAGACGACGATGGATGACATCTTCAGAGACATCCTTGAAGAATACGTATACGACGTTCTCGTATACCTGGATGACATCTTGGTCTACAGTCGTACCTTAGAAGACCATATCAGACACCTCCGCGATGTCCTATAGCGCTTACGCAAGCATGACTTTTATGCCAAGCTTAGTAAGTGCCGCTTTGCCCAGCGCAAAGTGGACTTCCTAGGACATCATGTGTCTGATCAGGGTCTCCACATGGACGACATGAAGATCACTGCTATTGCAGAGTGACCCATCCTCACATTTGCCAAGCAGCTTTGCAGTTTCTTAGGCCTCACGAGTTACTATAGTAATCTCATCCAGGGATACACTAGGTATTCCTACGTCCTTACCTCCACCCTCCTCCGGAAGAGCCTGCCATGGTTTTGGACACCCCTGTGCGAGGACGTCTTTCGCGCCCTGAAGAAGGTTGCGACTTGTGTGTCGGTTCTTCGCCTCCCCGATTTTGATCATCTCATCATCGTCACCACCGATGCGTCCGATTTTGCAGTAGCAGCTGTATTCTCTTAGGTGTTTCCCTCTCCTCCGAATTCACCTTATCCCAATGTTCCTCCTTCCCCCCCCCCTCCTCCTGACACTGCTTCTCGACTGACGCCTATCCCCCCCCCACTTCCCTCCGCCGACAGTCCTCCCGTTACTTACTCCCCGACCATCGTGGAGGATGGGACTGTCGAGGCTCGTGTTGGGGACAGCCCGATCACCTTCTATTCTCGTCAGCTACTGTCTGCCGAGATAAACTACACTGTCGATGAACGTGAGGTTCTCGCAGTAGTTTATGCTACCCGACATTGGCGTCATTACCTGCACGGGGCGCCCTTCACGGTGCGCACGGACAACTCAATTGTCCAGACTTTCCTCACAAAGCCCAAACTTTCTCCTCGACAGGCATGTTGATGGCGTGAATTATCCATGTTCAGTTTCACCATTCAACCCATCAAGGGTGAAACGAACCGCGTCGTCGATGCCTTGTCTCGTTGTCCTGATCATAATCAGGAACCCATCCATTTTGCTGCCATCTTCATCACCACTGTTGATCAGTCGGTGATCGATGCATACCGCATTCAGTACCGACACTGCCCATATTATTGCGTAATCCACGCGACACTGCGAAGTGGCAAGACTATTCCCTCAAACTCCATCGGTGAGAGCGATTTCGTATACTGGCATAGCAGATCTGGTCAGCTAGAACCACATATTTGCGTTCCCTCCACCGGACAACTCCACGTCCAGGCTGTAGCAGAGTTCCACGACCAAACAACTCCCGGTCATATGACCTTCCACAAGACGTTGGCTCGTGTTTGCCGCCTATACGTCTGGCCGAAGTCCAAGGACTTCGTCAAAGCCTACATCCAAGAGTGTCCTATCTGTCAGGAGGTGAACAGTGCGAACCACCTTCCGTATAGGTTACTTCAGCCCTTACCCATACCCGAGGGTCGTTGGCAGTCCATCTCGATGGATTTGATTGGTCCCCTCCGTTCACCCATTGAGCGCGGTCGTGATGCTATCTTGGTCGTCGTTAATCACTTCACGAAGCGTGCACGTTTTGTCCCGTGTCGCTATCGCATTAGCGCTCATGAGGTCGTCGACATTGTCTTCAACCGAATCGTGAGAGATCACAGCTTACCTCAGAGCATCATCTCCGACCGTGACCCGCACTTTAAACAACACATTCTAGAGACGCCTACACAAGGTGTACAGATCCCAGCTCCGCTTCTCATCGTCTTACCACCCTCATACGGATGGTCAGACGGAGGTTACCAATAAGACTCTCGGTAATATCCTCTAACAGTTTGTTAGGGATGACCAGTAGTGGGACTTACACTTAGCCCACGCGGAGATTGCGTACAACCACGTTGTTTCGCCAGTCACGGGGATGTCGCCATTCTATTGTGACCTCGGCTACCACCCTCGTGTACTCGAAGATTTCCTACGACTGTCGTGGTTGCGCCCAGACACTCGTTGTCCTACGCTTGACGAGTGAATCGCCCACATGACGATGATTATGAAGCACGCACACGAGAGTCCAGCCGACTCCCAGACTCGCATGGCCGCACGAGCAAACCGATCATAAATGAATCACTCGTTCAAAGTCGGTGACGATGTGCTCGTCGACGTACACCACTTGCAACTCGAAGCGGATACGCTTTGCAAGTCCGGGTGTCGTTTCTTCGGTCTATGCCGCATCCTTCAGGCCGTCGGTTCTTATACTGTCGCTAGTCTGGTTAACTTTTGTTTGAAGTTACCTGATTACCTTCGACAGGCTTGCGTACGCGATGTTTACCACATCTCCTTGCTGTGTCCTTATCGCAGACCGTCCGAGCGCTTCGCCGAACGCCCTTATGAGCGCCCTCCACCTATCATGGTGAACGGTCACGAGGAGTTCGTCGTTTCCGACATCGTATCTTGCCGAATTACCGACGATACCCCTCCACGCACCTTGTGTGTTGGAAGGGCTATGCTGATGAGGAGGCTACTCGGGAGCCCCTCGAGGACTTCGAGCACGCCTGGATGTTGGTGCGTGCATATGATCGTGCTCATCGTGTTAAGACACCTACTCCTACTCAGCCGACTGACCCTCTTCCTCCTCCTCCGGCTGAGGAGGTCTTTGAGGATGAGCTTGCTCCTCTGAGGCCGTTCTTCAGCAGCAGACGGACGCCTCCGTGCGTCCACAGTGCATTCGTCGACGTCCTCGGCGTCTCGACGATTGACACTCTGATCACCTACTTTCTCCCTACTGACTCACACCATCAGGTACTCCATCATCAACTTGTTCAGGATGTCTGCGTTTTGTAGCTCTGCTTCGACATCGACTAGACTCCTACTTCATCGACGTCATCGACCACTTCGACGACTTCAGCTACCTTCTCGACTTCAACTATCTTATCGACTTCAACTACTTTGGACGTGACTACTTCACGCCACCACTCTACCCTGTACATTCCCTTGCATCTGTCGCATGATGATTCTCACTTAGCTAGGTCTCTTTGAGTTGAGCTCTCCGTTGGTATGGCATAGACATTGGGACCGTAGCATTATCTTGACTTCCCTGCTCCCAGATCTAGCTCCCTCCCCTAGTCGGTGAGTTGTGTGCATGTTTCCCTCACCCACTGCCCTCATCACCCTAGTGTCGGCTCTTGCATGCCTTCAGTTAGGCATATCTCCACCCTATTCCAGGTTCCCCTTTTCATGGTCGACCCTGCATGGTGTCACCCTTTTGTCGAGTATTACCCGCCTTGATGGTCTATTTGTTAGTGTCATTGATTTTGTTTCTCTACCACTCCCTCACCTTGAACCTGAGGACCTATCCCACCTTCATGTGTGACTGCCCTTAGGGGTTTCGATTCTTAGGCTGCATTCACCACCTCTGAGACCATCCCACTCTTAGTGGTTCTGCGACATCACATTATCTTCTGACATATTGCTTTTTTTCCTTTCAACACTGAGGTCATTGTCTTCAGGACCTTAGGATTGTATCATGCTACATTTCCTTTTCTTTTGTTAGTTAGGATGTGTATACCAGACATTTGCTTTTCATTTGACATTATGTAGCTTAAGCTACATTGCATGGACTCCGCATCCTAGATTTCTCAGCTTTCTTCATTACATAGTTCCGCTACTTTTGCGGATAGCGTGTTTATGGATCTCGTGATCCATTACAGGTCTGAGGGTCGTGCAGCGGGCCTCTATTTGCCCTGGCTGTATTCGACTATTTGTCAGTTCGGCCTGTGGGACTAGGCCGTGGCCTGACCCCACAGGCCATGTACTGTTTCAGTCCAGTCTAGTCCTACCCGGTACCACTGTCGGTACCAGGCGAGTCCAGTCCGGTCCAGTCAGTCTGCTGGGGATATACCCAAGCTGCGGCTGTATTCTGGATCATTCTTCATTCTGCACTTTTGGAGTACGTGCGTGTTGAGTCCACGTCAGAGTTGCGCTGTCCCTTCCAGCTCCATCTCCATCTCGTCCCCCGTCAACCCTTCGTCTTGATCCTGACGGACTGCCATCCCGGTGGGTCCGTCACACACAGCAACGACAACAACAACAATGACAACAACGGCAACTACAACAACGAAGACAACAACAACGACAACAACAACAATGGCAACGACAAGTTCGACAACAACAACAACAATGACCATGACCATGACAAAAATGACGACGACAATGATGACAACGACAACGACAAAGGTAACAACAAAAGTCTATTGTTGGTGGTGGTAAGAGCAGCCCCCAATAGTAGATCTCCTCTATGGACAACTCCGATCTTATTGGTGGGGAGCAACACTTGCTGTAAACCGGGTCCAACATCCTATTATATATGGAAACGAGGATTTTATGAACATATATGTGCTGGGTAGCATTGGTTGCCCTCTTCCTGAGGGGGTTAACCGCCCATCCGAGGCAGTAGAGCCATTCACTTAGGCCATCATCCAGTGGCCTCAAAGGTTGGAATCTGGAACCCTCGCCTTGACCTTCAATTTTCTTTATTTATCGGAACGATCGTACATTCTATTTAGTGGAAGATGGTAGTAATGGTGCTTATACGACTGCCACAACTCCGTATGCCGTAACAATTCTATTTACTACCTTGACGCCGATATCCTCGCCTGACAAGGCAGACTCCTAGGGTGTGGGATGGGACGCGGGACCCGTTTTCCAGCAAGTGAGGCGCTCAGTTTTCTCATCAGTCTCCCACTTGCACTTGTTTGTTTCTTGGAGATCCGCCAGCTCTGCCCAGGATAGACAAGTATTTCTGGATATACGCCCCTTTCTCCACAAAGTGGGCGATCTTGAGTATAGCCTTATTATCAGACACTTTCTTAGTGCTAGGCCCATAGGTAACGTACTCGTCCCCCTCAAAACAGATACGTAACAAAAACTACATCGTACGGACCACATAAAGTAGGACGGCAACAAATAAGACACACGAGGCAATGACAGACTGTTTCGTCAGACTCTTACCGACTCGTCAGGAGACTGAACACAGTGGACAGACCATTTGTAGAATCCTCACACTGATGCTTTGAGCCAGAAACTACCCCACTGGGAGTCTTCCCCTTTTTTTTTTTCTTTTTTTTTTTAAATTGCATACAGGTGACAACGGGAACAGCAAGGCCTAGCAGGCCGCAGTAAACCAGGGGAGGGGAGGGCGCACACCGCACGGGAAGCCAAGCCGAAAAGCAAGTGAGGCAACACAAGGCAAGCGGGTAGGCAGAGAGGCAGAGGGACAATAGTCAAGAACAGGGTGGGCGGGGAAGGTGCAGGGCGGCCCTTGAGGCAACAATTCAGCAGGTGAGCAGACTGAAAAAAAAAAACAAGGCAAGCCAATGGAAGGGCAAAGTAGCAGAGAGCCAAGGAAGACACAAGGCAAAGACGTAAGGAGCCAGTCGGGGCGGAGCGAGCGCGTGGGGAGCGCACTGGCCGGCGGGCCCGGCGGTCTCACGACCCAATGCCCTTGGTGTTACCGAGGGCTGACTGAGCATGTTGGTGACGCCATAGCTTTCGTGACGACCGGGCAAGGTGGGGGGCACATACGGTTCCATAGCTCGTGCGTTGTGAGGGAGGAAGTGAAAACGAGGTGAACTAACCTCGGGACCAGCAGTGCGAGGGCGTTCTTGCGGCAATACGCGACAAGGCGAAAGGAGATGGAGACGGCTTCAAATGGGGAGTTACGACAAGCTGCGGATTCTTGGCTTTTGGTTTTGCAGGATGGTCGCCGCCGATTGCAGGAGATGGTATTTCTTCTCTCTTCCACAGCTCAAGATTGGTCAGAGGTTGATCGGGGGGCAATCTCAATGACCTCATGGTTGGAGGGGATGACACAACAAATGCTCAGCGTGCTTTGGGAGATAGAGGAGGGGCTTGACGAACTAAGGGCACATCACCTTGACTGGCAGATGGTGGATGAACTCATACACCATTGCCATGAGCTCTATGAAGAAGGGGACAAGGTGTGTGCCGAGATGATGTCACGATCTGCCGGAAAACTTGCAGAAGGAGCCGTGGCGGCAACAACACACACAATAACGACCGAGATCTCATCAGTGCCAACAGCGGTTGAGCAGAAGACATCAACAACAAAGATAACATCAACAGCATCAACAACGGGTATGACAAAGACATCCTATTCTACACCAACAATCTATACAATAACTCCAATAAACAACCGCCATAAGCTCGTCAACGATATCCACATCAGCAGTGCCATTCGTGACGACATCATCAACACCAACAATTTTTCCAATGACGACAATAGCGATTCTGACGATGACATCTGAAATGCAATTTCCAGCCATGACTGTTTTGCTCACAACGATCGATACAATCGGCGTCAAACCAAGATCAGTCGATGGATCAGCTATTATGGTGAGGGCTATTCGATCTCTTCTCGCCCTCTCGCATGAAAATTCTGCCGAGTATGAATTGATGCTGATCTGGGGATGTGGTGACGGGTGGAAGGATGATTAATTGTTCCCGTGGGATTCAGGAGGAAGAAGAGAGGCTGTGGAGAGGGGGTTTGGGAGGCAGGGGTGATTTCTTGGTTGTTTTCTCTCCCCCCCCCCCTTTTTTTTTCTCATCTGTGTTGATCCCCCTAGTTTGGTATATTCTTCCTTTCTTGTGGTGCTCGATTTCAGCCCATCTCATGGGGCTATATTCAATCCTTGGTCATCATCGGTTAGGGTTCGACTTGGTTTGATGGTCTTTAAGTATAGATTTGAAATTTCTCAATTAGTGGGCTACCCTTTGGTTTGCGCCTGTGTTAACTACTGTTGTTTAGGGGAAGCTCGTCGCAATTACTGAGGAACGGGGCTATATTCAATCCTTGGTCATCATCGGTTAGGGTTTGACTTGGTTTGATGGTCTTTACGTATAGATTTGAATCCTCTCCCAACTAGTGGGCTCCCCTTTGGTTTGCGCCTGTGTTTTTTTTTTTTTTTTTTTTTTTTTTTAAGGCCTGTGCAAAACCTCTATCCCAGTGGTGGTAAGAGAACCACCAAGATTGAGGCTTTGTCTGGTGGGCCGCTCCATCTCTTGGTGGGGAGCCTCACCTGCTGGAAACCGGGTCCAGCGTCCCTTAGATACATCTTTCTCTTCTTCACCATTGAGTCTGACACCACAGTGCTGGAAACCGGGTCCAGCATCCCATGTCCGGATTATAACATCCCTGCCTACCATACTTGCAAGCGGACGCCGTCCGGGCGGTTCCGCACGTGCGGCAGACCGCCGGACCAGACCCATGCGGCGCACGAATGTGCGCCCGACGACCAGTTACGCCCC
>BFEA01000051.1:4306491-4321205 GCA_003427395.1 Chara braunii
ACCATCTACTGTCCTCGTGGTGCAAAATGAGAAGTAGAGTGAGAAGTAGAATGAGAAGTGGAATGGGCAGCAAATGAGAAGTAAGAAGAACCGGAAGGACTGGCAAAGACTGAGAAATCTTTTCTTTTTTTTACAACATAATCCATCATTGAAAGTGACGCCATTGAGCTGGAAACCGGGTCCAGCGTCCCATATCTAATCCTTTTTTTTCCTACCTCTCCTGTAGCAACGCCAGGTATTGGGGGGAGCTCCACCAGGGGGCACCAGTGGGATCTCTCTCCCTCCCCTAGCTCCTGCCCTCCACCTGCTATCCTCATGGCGTACAGAGTCTCATATACAACAAAAATGTTTTCTCATTTTTGGAGGGAACATCTTGAGAGTGGCGCCCTGAAACAGCTGACACCACCGGAAGACTAGCTTGCACTGCAACTTGCTATGCCGTGTATTTGAGAGATTTATATGACTCTAAGCCCCCAGATATTCCTCCAGGGCCAACGGGTGAGGAGGAAAGGGATCACCGAAATCCTGCGCAGGTCTCAGCTGTTCTCTGGGATCCACCCTTGTCCAATCTTTGAAGAGAAGCTGGTAGTCTCTTTCCAGGTCTCCCTCCTGACCTTCTCCATGGTCCAACCTGTCTCCTGTCCAGACCACCCTCGCGACCCAGCCCTCCCTCTCCCCCCCCAGCCAGCCTTCGCAGAACCGGGAGATAATTTTTCTAATGTCACCCCTGCTGTGCACCTGACTCAGTTTTTCCTTAACGCTGTGCCATTGTGCCATGATCTCATGTTGGAAGAGCAGTCGTATCTGTTCTGTGACCTCCCCCTCCTCTACCCTGGCCCGCTCTAATTCCAAGATGCATCTTCGCCACCATATGGTCCAGAGGACTGTACGCCGGCCCAGGGAGAACATATTTGCTACAAAGGTGTTGTCGTTAAAGTGGGGGCAGTGTCCCAACAGAATTGCCCTCCAGTCCCAAGGCCATAATGAGCCTGGGATGATGTGCCGCCAGATCCTATACCACCATCTCCATAGCAGGACAGCTGCAGGGCATTGTAGGAAGATGTGCTCGACCGTCTCAGGGGGTTTGCGCCTGTGTTAATTACTGTTGTTTAGGGGAAGCCCGTCGCAATTACTGAGGAACTACTAAACTCTCTGGCCCTGTTATCATTCTCTTCGCCCTATATGTATCTCCCCTACTCCTCACCGTGCAGAAGATTGAAGTAGGGATAATTGAGGAGTCTCGTAGGGCAGAGATTTATGCTGCACACAACGGGGTTAATCCTTCCTCACAAGGGAAGCAATCAATGGCCCGTGACTTTGCTATATTCGTGTTATACAGGGAAGCTGTCTCCAGGGGAGCAGTGGCTGAGGCTCTTCCAGCCCTAATGGGAAGAGGCGTGCGTATAAGTGTTGTAATCAATCTCATAATTGGAGGCCTGAGCACTGGGCCCTTTAAAAAAAAAAAAAAAAAAAAAAAAAAAAGGATCATGATGGGAAGAGGAGGCAAAGGCATGGGCAACCAAGTCTCATAGCTGCCAGAGGAAGGTCTAATGAGCTGAGTTGAGTCCGCCGCGACATAGCTACGGTTTTTCGTTTGACCTTCGATGTACTTCAAGTTTATCTAAGCTGAAGACCTTGACTACCTCTTGTCTATGGTGTTTTCTCCCACCCATTCTGATTGACGTCGCGTGTATGCATGGAGTCCCGTGTTGGTTTGAGATACCGATGGTTGACCATTCACAACAAGTCTAATAAGGAATAAGGACCTCTTTGGTTTTTTTTTTTTTTTTTTTTTTTTTTTTTTTTTTTTCAAGAACCTCTATAAACCATCTAGATAATTTTTTATTTTAAGGACCTCTATAGACCATCTAGATAAATTTTTATTTTAAGGACTTCTATAGACCATCCAGATAACCACATGGCTGACTACTGAAGGTGGCTGTCAAGTAAGATACTTGAATTTCATTTTTCAAAATACTACTTAAAGTTCAAGTGAAATTCAAGTACTGAAAACTCGCACGTTTTGGCCATAGGTATCATCCTCAGATGCAATCTTAAGCCTCATTTCGGATTGTCCTCTGCAACTCAAGAACATGAAGTTGTCCTCTGCAACTCAAGAACATGAAGTTGGAATCGCTAGTAATCGCAGATCAGCATGCCGCTGTGAATATGTACTCAGGCCTTGTACACACCGCCCATCACACCATGGGAATTTCTCTTGGCCCAAATCTTCTCTACGATCTGGATTATCTCCTTCGATTTGGTATATTCTTGAGTCCAATTTTGGACGCTTCGATTGGACATTCTCAATTCTGAACTACCGTTCTGAATTTCACATTCTCAATATGTTGGTTCTTTCAATTCTGGATTTTTTTTTTTTTTTTTGTAGAAACAGCCCGGGCGGATGTTAGGGATGCTGGTAAGAGCAGACACCGCTAGCACTGTCGGGGGGGCTCCATCTATTGGTGGGGAGCAGCACCTGCTGGAAAGCGGGTCCAGCGTCCCTGAATATTATGATTGTTTGTGTGACTAAACAAGCAGTTGTGATGGCTGCAAGCTACTTGGGTCACTTGTAAAGAAAGGAGTTAGGTGGGGAGAGCGACACAGCAGCCTGAGTTGACAGCCTAGGGTAAATGGTAGTATACACAGATCTCCTGACTTACTATTAGGAGACTTGGACATCGATTCTAAGTACAGTTCTCTACCCCAAACTTTTTTTTTTTTTTTTTTTTTTTTGCTGAAAATCAGGATAGATGATGAGAAAACTACGAATATAGATGATGAGAAAAACTACGAATCTTTTTTTACGATCGCTAAACACCTCCTGAAATCCACCCGCAATTCTCCGAACACTCAAGTATCTAAGGGAATTCCAGCAGATCATAACAAAGCTCACCAAAACTGACTTATTCTCTGACAAACTCATCCAGGCCTCACGCCCCCTATCCGCTAGGTTACAGAGCTACGCGACTCACTCCAGCTCCGACCAGTGTCATCCTGTACCCCAAATTTTGTTTCTATTCTAAGGTGTTTGTGATTCCAATAGTGGAACTCCCAAGGTCTTGATCTTCCGACAATGACTGCGTCTCTGTTTATCTGTGCTCATCTGATGTTCGAACTCGGTTGTACCAATTTCCATGTCGTTTTTCTCGATCGATAGACAGCTTCATCAGTTGTTTTTTCCAACTGTGGGATTGTGTGTGTACTGCATAAGTGAAACTTGTTTTGTGTTCTGCGACGCTCTTTTGGGGTTGGAGCCCCTCTCTGTGAGGGTTCCACAAGGTGGGAGGTGCAATCCTTGAGAAGGGATGGGGGCGGTATTGAGGGTTGAAGGGTTAAACCACCAGTACTTCCTAAAGTTAACGCTACGCAATTTTAGGAAACGTACGGGCCACTACAGGAGCGCCCAAATTCATCCAACTAGAAACGTTTCTACTCTATTTTTTTCCGTGGCCAATAGCTGGGCCAAGTACTGGTGGTTTAAGAGGGCTGTTTCACTTGGAGGGGGTGGGACAGGCAGGAAGGGGGAATTTCAGTTCTGCGAGGGTATACTTTAGGGGGATTTGTATACCGTTGGGGGAGCGGAAGTGGCCGTTTAAAGGGCTGTCCTGATCTGGGGCTGGCGAGGTGTGGGGGCGCCTTCCGGTGGAGGCAGTGAAAGGACAGGGGGTTGTTTCTTATTGAGGGACGGAGTAACGCTGTGAGATCTTCACTTGTACTTGAGTCCTGCATAAACGATGAAACCTCCAGAGGGAGAGAGACTGGTTTCCCTCCCTTTTCCTTTTCTTGTGGAGGTGGAGCGCGTGGATCTCATGTTTTCTGAATAGTTGCTTTCGGCCTTGAGTTATGTCCTTATGTTTGCTAAAAACAAAAAAGAAAAAAAGAAAAAAAGTTATTATGTTTTTTGCTGGAGTGTGCTGATTGCGTTTTCTTGCAATCATTTTGATGAGGAGGTTTCATGGGGTTGGTTGAAACGCGTCCTGCGCTGAAGGGGGCTAGCCATTAGGATGGAAGTACGGCGCAGCACCAGTGGAGATGGTGGCTGCGTCGTGGTAAGTCTTGCCGGAGGGGGGTTGAGAAGGATAGAGTGAGGTGCTGGCGGAGGACTGCAATCAGCGCATGGGGGGGCTGGACGGTTTGGAATCGTAGTCGGGTGATGGTCGGCGGCTTGTCTGATACCTGCTGACGCTTTTGTCTCAAGTGGCTCGTGAATGGACGAGGCCAGAACGACGTTGGCCGGTGCTGGGGCCGTCGCGCAGCCCTGTAACCTGAGCAGTACGGGGGCATGAGGCCTGGTAGAGAGAGATCTGTGGAGTTGTTGGAAGGCACTCCGAGGTCCGTTGGCAAGCTGGTACTTGAACGATACTGGCCGGAGCCGGGGCCGATAGCTCCGCCGTGTAGTCCAGCAGGTAGGGGATCTTTCCGGAGTGGGTCGCGCTACTCTGTGACATAGCAGATGGAGGTGTGAGGCTTGGTTGAGGCTGGGTATCGAGGCTAGCGCTGGGGTAGGTTCAGGATTGGGTTGTTGAGTAGCACTGAGGCTATTAGTTTAAGAGTGCAAGCTCCCATGAAACGAGTATTTGACGTATTCGAGGTTACTCATGACAGTCGCAACTGAGGACATCTCTCATAGGGTTGTCATAGTTGTCTTAGTTAGCTCCACTTTTTTTTGAAATGTGTTCTAGTGGATGTTACTCTGGAAGGGTTCTCCGTAGTTTGCTCCAAAGTGTGGTTCCTTTTAGCCAAAGCTGGGCAATGGCTCAGGTAACTCATGTGCCTCAACAAATGTCCTCAGATTTGTTTCGAATGGGACGCTGGGCCCGGTTCCCAGCATGTGCTGCTCCCCACAAATAGATTGGAGCAATTTGTTCCCCCCCCACTTCCCCCCCGCCCCCCCCGAAAAAAAGAAGAAAAAAAGGAATACCTTGGCTGGATGTCCATGCTGACAGTACACGTCCACTCTGCTCAGCCCAGTGCAGATCTGGCACACATTCAAATTTAGAAACACAGGATTTCAGCCGACAGCCCCGTTAGGTCTGAAGAGGTGGCTTGACAAAGGGGTCCTTGGTTATGGCTAGACTCCTATTTGCAATAAGTCAGATATTCTACTACCTGCTCATTCAATCCCCTGGTGACAAGTGTAATCAATGCTGACAGGTCGATACAGTTAAGCTCATTTTCCGGATGTATAATGGATGTATAATGGGACGCTCGACCCGTTTTCCAGCAGGTGCCGCTCCCCACCAAAAAAAAAAAAAAAAAAGGAAGAAAAAAAAAGGATTTCAGCCTCAAAACTCAAAAGCATGCGACTGGGCCCCACTTGGCTTGATTCTTTGTTCTGGACCGTATATTACAAGGACTGATGGACACTGGACTCTGTTTCCAGCAGGCGTAGCTGCCCACCAATAGATTGGAGCCATATTCTGCTCTTATCACCTCCACAAATAGGCCTTCCACAGATGTTAAAAAAAAGGGGTAACAACCCGGGAGTTAAAGAAACCAGTTATAACTGCACTATGGGCCAAGCTGCAGTTTGCAATGGCACTTCAGGCACCATACCTGGCCAGAAAGCTGGTTGTATACATTGCCCGAGCTACAATTGCAAACTGTATCTTGGCCCATAGTGCAATTATAACTCATTTTTGTGACTCCCGCGTAGCTTCCCCTGAAAGACAAAACAAGAAGGATTGATATGCCCGTTTCCCAGACATCCGCTGTGGCTCAGTGGTTAGGGTGCCGGTTGGAAATGCGCATTGTGGTCTGAGGTTGCGGGTTCAAAACTCCGCCCCCACAAGCAGGGACACTGGCGGACGTTTGCATAGCGCACAGCCATTTGCACATTTGCACACCCCCCCTGGGCTGGTGCAAGGTAAGGATTACAGACACTGCCTGTGCACCACCCAAGGGGTTTAGCGTATGCTAGGCCTAGGCTATGAGAGGGTTGCCTGACGTTCTTGGTCCATTGCGGGGTTCAGTACCTGATAAACGAAAAAAGTTTAAAAATTGTGGCGATGCAGACAGGGTTGTGGGAGACTGGTCACGTAGAATTGGTGCCAAGGCCATACCTCAGGAAACGAGGAAAGTAGAACACTGTATTGGATGATCTATGTAAGGGACGCTGGACCCGGTTTCCAGCAGGTGCCGCTACCCACCAATAGATGGAGCAGCCCGTCAGCTAAACTCTCAATTCTGGTGGTTCTCTCATCACCACTGGGATAATGTGGCATACTGCGCAGCCACATGGGCCTCCAGGGCCTGTCCCGCAGTCTCAGCCTAAAAGCCTAGAAACAAGGGCTTACAGGCCCTGTGTCCTTTCAGCCTGAAAGACTGAAAAACGAGGGCCTGCAGGCCCTATGTCGTTTCAGCCTAAAACAGGGCCTTCAGGCCCTGAGTCTTCTCAGCCTGAAACGGAGGGCCACTTTCGGGCCCTCATAAGATCGACCTGCCCTAACACTCAGGCACCAAACCAGGGTTTCGGGAACAGGCTATTTTTGACCTGTTCCCACGCCAGCCTCAGCAGGAGCTGCAGCGGCAGGCCCTGGCTCACCTCGGCATTGGCAAGAGCAGCCTCCTGGACTGCCCCGCCCTGCAGCTGCAGGCAGTCAGGAGGCAGGCCGAGGTAGTACATAGGGAGTTCCCATGCACTTCACGGGCAGTCAGAGGCCGAGGCAGTAGTAGTCTTCAGGATTCGGCAGCAGCACTCTGGAGGAGCGCTGCAGGAGTAGCTTAGCGCTAGCAGTGGTCTTCAGCGCTGGACGCTAGTAGCAGTAGCAGTAGTCTTCAGCGCTGGGCGCTAGTAGAGGTAGAGGAGGTGAGAGAGAGAGATGGCTGGTGGAGGCCAGGGAGACTTACCTGTGGCGCCATATCTCCAGCTTCATCTTCAAGGTACCTGCATCAAGGCGCCAACTTCACAGGTTAGTACCGGACACAGAGAGAGAGAGAGAGAGTTCTTATTCTTCCTCTTCTAAGTCCACCATCTCTTCTTCACCCTCTTACTACCTGACTTCTCAGTATCAGCGGACTACGACAGAGAGAGAGAGTTGTGACTTGAGACTTGACGACATTGGATCCAGACTCGACATTGGGATTCAGACATTTTGACGAGGGACTATTTGGGCCGGTGCCGAAGACTTGGTGTTGACGACATTCCCTTCTTCCCCTCTTCTTCGTCTAACCCCCCCCTCTTCTTCGTCTGTGTATGGCTGGGGACTGGCGCATTCTTCCTGTGTGAGCGCCAGGCCCCTTCACACCATGGAGTGATGATGATGATGTATGTTTGGGGCTGCATTGCAATATTGATTGTTCGGATCATTGGTATCTAAGTCTTCCGCTACGCTATCTTGTACTTTGTGAGAGAGGTCGGTTCTTGTTCTGGTCTGCACCATTACAGTATGCAACAGTTTGGTATCGGAGCGGACCTCTCATTCAGAGGACCCGCTCAATCAAGTAGCCAGCTTGCTTGATCTATTGATTACTCATTAGTAAATCAAGTAGGACTTCGTCAAATCTCTGAATTTTTTTTCTCGCAACAAATATCTGAAAATTTTTGATAATCGCATTTCGTTTTACCTAAAAATTTCTGATATTAGTATTTCGTTTTCACGCAACAAATATCTGAAATTTTTGATAATCGCATTTCGTTTTATCTGAAAATTCCTGATAGTAGCATTTCATTTCTCTGATATTCGCATACATAGCCGAAAATTTCTGATGTTAACATTTCGTTTTCTAGGCACATTAGGATAACGATAGAAGTGGTCATATTCTCGGAAACCGGATTTATTCTTTTCTGAAAATCGAATCTCCATTCTATCTCGCAAAATTTTTGAAAACCGAAATCTTGCGAAGCCTACTAGCATTTCGTTTAGGCATATTAGGATGTTGCCATATTCTCAGAAACTGGATTTAGTTCTTTTCTGAAAAACGCATCTCTACTATATTTCGCAATTTTTTATTTTTTTTAAATCGCATTTTTGTAAAAGCCGAAACTTTGTGGATCCTGGCCTAGATCTCTCTCATAGTATTCTTCTGACATGCCTTACTCATAACAGATCGACAGATATACAAAAAAAAAAAAAAGGCGGGGGTGATCCTCTTCTTTTATTTTTTATTTATTTTATTCTGTTGATTAGGACCGAGAGGAAAGTATAGCTGGGTTGGTTACCTACTTGCGTTTTCCCTCCCACCCACCCCTTTGCATGCATTCCCGGGTTGGTACAGTGCCACGTCAGCAACAGTGCCACATCAGCAGTGCCACATCAGCAGTGCCGCCACGTCAGCAGTGCCACGTCAGCAGTGCCACGTCAGCAGTGCCACGTCAGCAGTGCCACGTCAGCAGTGCCACGTCAGCAGTGCCATGTCAGCAACAATGCCACGTCAGCAGTGCCACGTCAACAACAGTGCCACGTCAGCAGTACCACGTCAGCAGTGCCCCGCCACCATGACGGGCTCAGTTCTGGGCATGCCAGGCCAACTGGCCAATGAGTCCATTGCCGAGTACCGACAACGTTTCGAAGCTCAGCTCGCACTGATTGTGGCCGAGGAACAGCGTCAGGTGGAAGCCGAGGCTGCCCGCCTACAAGCTGAAGCGGCGGCAACAGTTGAAAAGCAGCGGCTTCAAGCCGAAGCCGAAGCAGATACCCAGGCACGCCACAAGGAGGCCCAGGATCTGTTACAGCGGCATGAAGCCACCAGCATCGAAAAACTCAAGTTTTGGCATTTTGAACCATCTGAGCAGCATGACGACGCGACACCGGAAGAGCAGCACAAGGAGTTCCTGGCCAAACTCGTGACCCGGTTGGTTTACACTAGTAACCACCTGCAGTCCGAGCTGGTGAATCTCCGACGGGCGGTGCGGAACCACAAGGATCTGCACGAAGATGCTACACGGGCACTTGATTCCCGTGTACAGGACTTGGAGCAATCTGCACCAAGACCAGATGCCGGCGAGTCCAGCAGTGCACCCTCTACCCGCCAATTGGAGGAACGAGTTGACCACGTTGTCGCAATGCTCGACGACATCAGCACCTTCGCTGCACCAGCCACCATCAGCAAGCAACTGGACACCTTGAAGACTAAGGTTCAGCAATTGCACCAGCTGCCCAACAAGGATGGCAACACCACACACTGGCAGCACTACAAGATGTCGACATTCCGCATCGAAAAGTTCGATGATTATACGCATCAAGACCCGGTCCCCTGGTGGGAGGGCTTTACGACGGAACTTCGGATTCTTTTCGTCCCCGAGCACTCGTACATCGGCGCGCTGTTCCTCAACTCAAAGGGCGGATGCCAGATCTGGCTTAGCCACCTGGCAACCATCCACGGCGTCGACGTCGCCGATCTGCACACAAAGATTCCTTGGGCAGATCCGACGAAGCTATGGAAGAAGCGGTTCATCGTGGACGATGCCTCGACGCTCGCCATCAACCGTCTCTTCACTATGACGCAAGGCAACACATCGACACGCGACTGGCTCACGGAATGGCAAAAGATCGCGGCAACGCCCGGTCTCGAATTGCCATTTTCTCATCTGCGCCAGGAGTTCTACAACCGGTCATGTGCCGCCTTGAGCCTTGCACTTGGTGATCGCGAGCAATATGCGACCTTCGCCGAAATCATCGACAAGGCAAAGGAGGGCGGCTACACACGAGAAGTCGGCATGGCAGCCAACCTATGTGGAGAAAGGAAAATTTAGTCCGCGTTCGCAACATGTCGCTGCAGTCCACTCGGACAACATTGTGGAAGACCCGGCAGCCACCCAAGCATCACGTGAGGGAGATCAGGTGGCTGCTTTCCAGCCACGAAGCAACAACAACTCCCGAGGAAAAGGGAAGGCGAAAACCGCATCGTCGGCCGGAAACGGACAGCCAGCACCATGGGTCAAGTTTCAAGTGTAATACTTATTTGTTTATTTTTTTTGCTATTCTAGCACAAGACCTCCGAATGCCCGGATCAAGGCAAGGAGGATGTTCGGCCTCGCAGCAACTCGGGAAATTGCGCGGGAGGTAAGGCGACTCCACCTCTCACTCCGCCAGATTCGGCCGCCTTGCTAGCGGCCTCCTACACATCTGGGGAGGATGCGAATGTCGCAAGTCCTCGGTTTACTTACGAGGATTATGCTGTCCACTTGCTCCCACCGTTGGACCAACCACTCCACGTGCAACAATCCACCGCATGCACGGTTTCACTACCATCGGCAACCGAATCGGCAACTTCGCCGCCATCTATCGCCGGGGATTCGACGACATGGTCAAGACTTGAAGAGCTCGACCCGTTGACGTTTGCGGACTTCCAATGGATGCCCCTTCCCCGGTCCGGTCGATTGCCGAAACCGCATTGCAACGTGCTCATGGCACAATTGCGGGATTACTTGCACACTGCAGTACCAACTCCGTTGATGGATGTCGGAGTAGAGGTTGTCGACCTTCACGCCTACATTGCGAAGATCGACCGCGAGTTCAAGACACAACGGTACGACGACATTGACGCACCATTGTTGTACATATGCATTCAGATTGGAGAGGCGACCTGCAGCGCTTTGATTGATTGCGGAGCTACTCGCAACTACATGAGCCAAGACTTCATGGTATGCGCTGGCCTTGGGCCACGCGTTCGGAGGAAGTCACAGCCCACGCAAGTTACGTTGGCCGACAGTCACACGCACAAGTCAATCGACCGGTGCATTGATGTCGTCCCCATGTACTTTGCCCCGCATGCAAGCGAGGCCGTGTCCTTCGATATTTTGGACACCAAGTTCGACATGATCTTGGGCATGTCATGGTTGTAAAGCGAGGATCACCCGGTGAACTTCTACCGCCGCACCATTCACGTTCGTGATCGGAACGGAGTACTAGTCCCATGCACGGTGCCTCCTCCTCACCCTTCGATCAGCTGCCACGTGGTGTCCGCCGCAAGCATTCGAGCTTCCATCATCCGGGATGACATCGAGGAGATGGGGGTGTGTTTTCTCCACACCCTCCCGCCCCAAGACATTCTATCGACGGACTCACCACCTGACCCAGGCATCACCGAGCTTCTCGACGCCTACGACGACGTGTTCGAAACACCACACGGAGTAGTACTGGATCGGCCCATCCGCGACGAGATCATCCTTGAGGACGGGGCCGTACCTCCGCGTGGTTGCATCTACCGCATGAGCGAGGAAGAGTTAAGTGTGCTAAGGGCACAACTCGACGATCTTCTCGAGAAAGGTTGGATTCGACCTAGCTCTTCGCCATACGGTGCTCCCGTTCTCTTCGTCTGGAAGAAGAACAAGGAGCTACGGTTGTGCATCGATTATCGCAAGCTCAACGCGTAACCGTCAAGAACATCGCTCTTCTTCCGCGCATCGACGATCTCCTCGAACGACTGGGCGGCGCCAAGTTCTTCTCCAAGCTTGACCTCAAATCAGGATATCACCAACTCGAGATCCGGCAGGAGGACCGCTACAAGACCGCGTTTAAGACGCAATATGGGCATTTCGAATGGTTGGTCATGCCTTTTGGCCTTACGAATGCCCCGACCACATTCCAAGCGGCTATGACAACGGAGTTCTGACACATGCTGGATAGATTCGTACTCATCTACCTCGACGACATCTTGGTGTACAGCCGGAGTTTAGACGAGCATGTGGAGCACCTGCGCACCGTTTTGGAGCGGCTACAACAAGCCAAATACAAAGTCAACCGCGACAAATGCGAATTCGCGCGGCGAGAGCTGGAGTACTTGGGACATTATGTGACACCGCAAGGCATCCGTCCACTTGTGGACAAGATCAAGGCCATCCGCGTATGGCCCGAGCCCACCAACACCACGGACATTCGTTCATTCATGGGATTGGCGGGCTACTATCAACGCTTCATCACCGGGTACTCAAGGATTGTCGCACCTATGACGAGATTACAATCTCCAAAGGTGCCATTCGTATTCGATGATGATGCACGCCGGTCATTCCAAGCACTCAAGATGGCCATGCTCATGGCACCTGTCCTTAGCATCTACGACCCCACCCTGGCAACAAGAGTGACAACCGACGCTTCCGGCTATGGCATTGGGGCAGTCTTGGAACAACACGATGGCGACGACTGACACCCTGTGGAGTATTTCATCCACAAAGTGCCTCCCATCAATTCACTTGATGATGCAAGGAAGAAGGAGCTGCTCGCATTCGTGATGACTCTCAAGCGATGGCGGCACTTCCTCCTTGGGCGTCGAAGGTTCACATGGGTCACGGACAATAACCCATTGACCTACTACAAGACGTAGGATACGGTGAGCAGCACGATCGGACGATGGATGTACGACATCGACCAATTTGACTTCACACCGAAACGTCTCCCCGGCCTCTCCAATCGCGCAGCAGATGCACTCTCGCGAAGACTTCCGCGACTCTCCAATCGCGCAGCAGATGCACTCTCCCCGGCCTCTCCAATCGCGCATCATGCCTTCGCATTTGATGAGGAACTTCCGCGACACTTCATCCGGGGCTATCAGTCCAATCCGGATTTCGCCATGCTGTATGCGCAACTATCTTCGGATCACCCGCCGACCAAACATTATCACATCGTCGACGGGTACTTGCTCCTCCACTCGAGAGGCAAGGACTTATTGTGTGTCCCACACGACCGTCGTTTTCGGACTCGCCTTCTCGGTGAGTACCATGACTCGCGACTCGCCGGCCATTTTGGAGTCAATCGCACTATTGCACGACTTCAGCAACGATTCCGATGGTCTGACCTCATTACCGATGTCACTCGGTATTGCGACTCTTGCGAAGTTTGCCGACGAAGCAAGCCCCGCAACCGCAATCCCTACGACGAGTTGCGCCCAATGCCTATCCCACAGGAACCCGGGCTCTCCATTGCCATGGACGTCACCGGTCCGTTTCCCCGTGACCGGCTCGTGCACGACGGCATCCTCACGGTCGTTGACCGTTTGAGTAAGTATGCGCGATTTCTTCCTTGCAAGTACTACGCCACGACTCCCGAACCTGCGCGCCTCCTACACACCAACTGGATTTGCAGCCATGGCATGTCAGAAGACATCGTCAGCGACCGCGACACTCACTTCATGTCGGCATTTTGGACTTCTCTCATGCAGGAATCCGGCACGAAGATGAAACCAAGTTCAACTCGGCATCCACAAACGGACAGGCAAAGGGAGCGGGCACATCAAACCGCTCAAATGATGCTTCGTACCCTCATCCGTCCGGATCAGATGGATTGGGTTCACCGCCTCCTCGACATCGAGTTCGCCTACAACACTTCGTTGCATCCGGCGATCGGCGTAATTCCATTCGAGTTGCACAACGGTGGTCGGAAAGGCCGTATATTCGCTGGTCTTCTCCTTCCATGAACAGCCGACATAGACGCTGCTTTCTCCCCCGCTTCCGTTCGGAAGTACAGGGAATTGCTGGCTCAAGCCCGCGCGAACATGCAAAAGGCTCAAGTCCGCATGCAGCAGCAAGCCAACAGGCATCGCGTGCCATGTCCCATCCGCGCCGGTGATCTGGTGTGGGTCTCCGCAGAAGAGTTTGCACTCAAACAGGATGTTTCATGCAAACTGCTTCCCAAGTGGTTTGGACCATGGCCCGTAACATCAATCGCGGGCGATGAGCCCGATGACCCCTCATTTGTGATCAACATTCCCCCGCATCTGACGGTCCATCCAGTTTTTCATGCCTCGAAGCTGGCAACATATACACCAGCCAAGAGCGACGACTTCCCGAGCCGAAGATCGCAAGATCCTCCATCTATGGATGGTCATCAGGAGGTTGACCGCGTCATCACGGATCGCAAGTACGGCAACAAGCCTCGACAATACAAAGTTACATTCAAAGCATGCGATCCCGACGACATTCGGTGGATTTCATGAACAGATTTGAAAGCATCCGCACCGCTGATCTACGTTCACTACGAGCCACAAAGGTTAGCTCAAGGAACTTCACGAACTGCCCCTCCCACCCGGACTGTGGTCCCTCCCTCAGACAGACAACTTCGCCCTCGCAGGTAAGCTCGGTCTTTCAAGGAGGGGGGGATGTGGCATATTGCGCAGCCACATGGGCCTGCAGGGCCTGTCCCGCAGTCTCAGCCTAAAAGCCTAGAAACAAGGGCTTACGAGCCCCGTGTCGTTTCAGCCTGAAAGACCAAAAAACGAGGGCCTGCAAGCCCTATGTTGTTTCAGCCTAAAACAGGGCCTTTCACGCCCTGAGTCTTTTCAACCTGAAACGGAGGGCCACTTTCGGACCCTCATAAAATCGACCTGCCCTAACACTCAGGCACCAAACCAAGGTTTCAGGAACATACTATTTTTGGCCTGTTGCCACGCCAGCCTCAGCAGGAGCTGCAGCGGAAGGCCCTGGCTCACCTCGGCATTGGCAAGAGCAGCCTCGTGGACTGCCCCGCCCTGCAGCTGCAGGCAGTCAGGAGGCGGGCCGAGGTAGTACATAGGGAATTCCCATGCACTTCACGGGTAGTCAGAGGCCGGGGCAGTAGTAGTCTTCAGGATTCGGCAGCAGCACTCTGGAGGAGCGCTGCAGGAGTAGCTTAGCGCTAGCAGTGGTCTTCAGTGTTGGGCGCTAGTAGAGGTAGAGGAGGTGAGAGAGAGAGATGGTTGGCAGAGGCCAGGGAGACTTCCCTGTGGCGCCATAGCTCCAGCTTCATCTTCAAGGTACCTGCATCAGCCAACTTCACAGGTTAGTACCGGATAGAGAG
>BFEA01000051.1:4339624-4350938 GCA_003427395.1 Chara braunii
GGGAAGAAATCGGGGACCACAGATGGCGTGAAGAATTCGGGCACCGCAGATGGACCTACGGCGGGACGAAATCGGGCACCTCGTATTCCAACCGGAACCGCGTCCCGCCAGAGGCCAAAAACGGGAGGGCCTGCTACCGGTACCTGCTCCCAGGCCACGCCAGGCCACGGGAACGGGACCACTAGCCCAGGACACCTCCCGTTTCTGCGAATTATTGAACAGGTAGGCCGTCACACGAGTTCACTGTTTTCCTTGGAGTTTCGAACTTGTCTTCGCCCGAACTTGGAGTGGACTGTTATTCCTGCGAATTCGAAACTGTGCAGCAGTCACCCGCGGAGTTGTCTCTTAAAAAAAATTGTCGACAGTGTGTAGAATTGCAGTACAAACGACTTTTGGCTGAGGGTCACATTAGAGAACCCACAGGTGCTGGGCGAAGCGGGAAATCCATTTGGCCTGCACCAAAATTCCACGTGGGTGGCCTGCGGGAGAAAATGTTACACAGTCGGGGATCTCTGGGACCCTACAACAGGCAACTGGAAAACCCTCGAGAAACTCAAAGAACAACTCAAAAATATTAGAAACTTACAAGCGCGAAGCGGACGACGGCGTCGAAGCGCTCATTGACAATGTCCGTGACGCGTGTGCGTTTAGGTTTAGGGTCTTTCTCAAAGCGCGGAGTTCATCACCATACCCCGGCGCGCTCAGCATGGGGGAGGTGAGTCGTGAAGCCGTCAGCCTGATACGAGGTGGAGCAACAACGATGGAGTTCGTCCAGGGATTGGGTTGTTAAACCACCAGTGCTTGGCCCAGCTATCGTTGCAGAGCCTGGAATCCCCCTGCGCGCCAATTTTTGCCGAAGCGCCAGGGTACCCTTTCAAATTTTTTTGGCTGGCGCTTCCAGCCATTGAGATCTGGTACCGCGAAGCCCGAACTTTGCGTAGCGTTAACGGCAACGGCCGTTGTATGGGCCAAGTACTGGTGGGGTTGTAAGGGTTGGAGGAGACAACTATGTGGTGTTAAAATTACGACGACGGATACCTGAACATATCTGAACATATCTGAGCTATCCGAACTGTCTGAGCTGAAGAACGCCGGAGGATGACGTCCTTCTTATGGAACAAGCAAGATGTAAGTGCCGAGTGTTTGTGGTCACACGGCATGGATGTGTGGGTGACACAAGTGCGAAAGGACAAGCAGATTACCTTTTTCCTTTTATGGTTATTACCGTGGAGAAATCGTTTATCCCACCCGTTGAAAGGAGAGGATATATGGTACAAGCAGTAGATTGTTTGGCGCTATATCAAGAGAGGCAGAGAGGTTTTGTTTCTTCAGGAGAAAAGACAGCGTTTGCAGCTCTCTCTTTGTCGTACGTGCCTTTTTTATTGGGAAGGCAAGACAAGGGGATCTTGTCCGAGGAGAGCTCCCGTTTTGCTGAAAGCAGGACGTGGCACTTTCTGGGCTTCTGCAGAAGGAAGGACCTCAGGAAGGTCAGGGCCGTTCGAATCTTTCGCGGATCTAGTGGCGCCTACGTTATTTGGAGAAGGTACGAAGGTCAGCAGTTCAAGACCTCAGGACGAAGGTTAAACCACCAGTACCTGCCGGTTGTCAAGGCCCGTGGCTCAGACTACCGGTAACCCGAACCTTGCCGAGCCTCGAGCTACCGGTAGGTACAAACAAACAAACCAAAAAAAAAATAAAAAAAATAAAAAATAAAAAATAAAAATCACAATTCTTCTGCTAAAAAAAAAAAGAAATTGAAAAACAAAGAAGACTGGCCCACGGAGAGAGAGAGAGAGAGGAGAGAGCCTCGCTGCACTACTCTCGAAATGTGCAAAACGAGAGCGAATCTTCCGCGTGAACATGGACAGATACACCGCCATGATTTGTCTTTTGTGCATTTCTACAGTCTCGGCGGGCTGCGCGGAGCACCCCGCACAGGCTGCCGAGATTCTCTCTCTCTCTCTCTCTCTCTCTCTCTCTCTCTCTCTCTCTCTCTCTCTCTCTCGCACAGAGAGATTCGGGCTTTCTCTAGATTTGTTTAATGCCCGACCCCCGAAAGTCGGCCGCAACTTCTGAAAAACAACAGAAAGGTACTGGCGGTTAAGGGAGGTCGACAGTTCGAGCCTAAAGGCACCTAATAAGGCTGCATGAGCGAGACCTTTCCGTTACTTCTCCGGCCCAACCTCGTGAGAAAGACTTCGATACTTTGTAAGCAGCTACAGCAGCGGGTTCCTATGGAGTTTAACGTGCGATGCGGGAACTGTGGAGATGAACTAAGATGGGCCTGTGTGATAGGCCAGTGCCATCAGGATTATTCTCTTCAAAATGGTGATGGCGAGGTATCGAGAGAGAAAAAAAAAAAAAAAAAAAAAAAAAGAGAGAGAAAGGCGACGTAGAAGCGGGGGACACTGAAAAGTGTGAACAAAACGTAAGTCAGGTGGAGAACTGTGAAAAGGGTGAACATTGTGGAGATCGTCATGAAGCTCAACAAGAGGGTCTTCAGGATCGACATATCGGCGGGGAGGAAAGCCGTAATGGTGAGATTGAGAAAGCTGGCGATGGAGTAGGTACTTATCAAAACAATGATGTCGATCAGCGGATTAGAGAGGTTAATTTGTACAGTTCACAGGGTGAGACAGTCAGCACTGAGAGCAGCAATGACGAAATTAATGATCGTGCGCATAGAAGCAAGATCATGGGGCAAGATCGGGTGACTTCAGACAAAATCGTTTGGCAAGATTGAGTGGCTCGAAATTGGCAGGGGAGGCAACGGGATTGGAGAATTCCTTGGTCAAGAGAGAGAGAGAGAGAGAGAGAGAGAGAGATAGATAGAGAGAGAGAGAGAGAGAGAGAGAGAGTGGCCCCTGCCCACCTTGAACTGTTTTAAACTTTTGAATCAAGAAGCTTGAACGGCCACCGTGTTTTTATGTAACTCGCATTTCAGGGAGTATACTGTAGTGTGCTCTCTGATCCCCACCTAATGATCTGACGTGAATTAATTTGGCAGTTCGATCTCTGGAAGTACACACACAGGCTAGGGTAGAACTAAGTATCTGGCGCCCTGATAGGTGAAGAAATCTGTGTGGTCTAGCCAGGCGGGCTGCATGAACAGCCTTGAATTTTCGTTTCGGACGAATATCTGTTGTTGTTATGAGGGACGCTGGACCCGATCTCCAGCACGTGCAGCTCTGTTGTTTTTATGAGGGACACTGGACCCGGTTTCCAGCAGGTGCCGCTCCCCACAAATAGATCGGAGCCATAGACCTCTTGGAAAAAAAAAAAAAAAAAAAAAAAAAAAAAAAAAAAAAAAAAAGGGCCCAAATAGTTGAGGCCATTCCCTTAGGATGGTCACTTGCCCTGAAAACAGGCCTGATGCTTAAGGTAGGGGACTGGGAGGTCCAGTTTCGATCCCTTCCCCTACCGACTGCTGTGTACAGAGTCTCACAAACCTGTCCAAACATGGCCAAGCTGGAGGCATTCAAAATGGACCTTTCAGGGGAAAGATGGCCCGAACTTACCAAGCGAGAAGAGAGGGACTGTGAGATGCCGCCCTACCAGCTCATGAGGGTGAGGGTGTTGGAAAACAAACAGCAGCAAAAATGGGCATACGAGCCCAACACACCCATCAGCAGGTTGCCCTTCGCCCCTGCAGAGAGTGGAATGAGGGAAAACAGACCCTCATATGGGAGTACACAGTCAAGGAGGGATACAGAGACACAAAGGCCAACCCCCCGACAACAGAAGTAGTAAAAAATAGATGGGAAAGGGACTCCCCTCTCACTCAACAGGACCTCAGCAACCTATCATGGTCCTGATACTCGAAGATCATGCCAACGGCCCACCGAGCCCTTCAGTGGCGCATCCTCCACAGATGCCTCCCTACCCTAGACTGGATTGTCTCCCGCACAAACCTGGAGCAGCGCAGCATCCTCTCCCCGGTTTGCTCCTATTGTGGGAAGTCCCCACCACCAGCGAGAGCAACGCTAGAGCATTGCTTGTTGGCCTGTTCGATGGTGGTACAACTGTAGAGCTGGTAAGACTCACTATGGCATCACCTGGTTGGCCAGCATCTTCCCTGGAGCCTTCCCCTCTTTTGTTTTTTTTTTCAACAACAACAGGCCCAGTGCCCAAGGCTTGTATTACTCAAGGAATAAAATTTGAGGCCGGGGTTCCTCACAGTCTACCCGGAAGAATAGGGTGGACGAGACACACTGGCAGCCTCAGACAGCTTAGCTTATGAGATCATCAGAAAAAAGTCACTGTGCCGGAAACCAGGTCTACAGCGTCCTAAAAAAAGGGGGGGGTCTGCCTCTTAGCAGCCCCTCTGCTACCCCATGGCCTGGCTCGGAAAAACTGGAAGGAGCCACTGGGGGGCACCGGTGGATTCTCCTTCCATCTCCCGCCCGCTCCGGGATCAGCTTTTCTTTTTTTTTTAAGGCACGGATTGCTCAGGATACTCTGACTGCCAGCATTGACTACCCCAAGCAAAAGAAACTGCCTTTCCCTTATACTCCTAGGCGAACATACTCCTCAGTCCCGCCAATGGGATGCCTTCACAGCAAACCTCTTCTCCTACATGAGACTTACGCTGCTACTGCTGGCCTGGAGAATGCGTTGCTCCCACAAGTGCTTCTTCGGCTACCTACAAGCGGGGGAGGTGGTGATTACAACAGTCACCAATCATACTCAAGCAGCCTGGAAGCAACTTAAAAAGGACCTCAGAGACGCGAAAGACCAGAATGAGAGGCAACAGTGTAAAGTTCTGTTCGAGGCCATATGACTGGACAAAACCAGGAAGTTGGCCACAGTGGATGACCAAGATAACCTGATCTGGCGTAGGTGGGCGGCGGAGGAACCGACATGGGAACGATTCCCTTGATCTCATTTCAGGGTCCCTTACCAAAAGCAAAACTTTGTCCTGGTCCTCCGCCCCCCACAATAGATCAAACCAACACCCACCCCCTACCTCCATCCAGGCGCACGCCTCCCCCMCCCCCCCTCCCCCCGCTTCTCCTGAAACCAGCGCACTGTCCCTTTCCCTATCCTGGCCCTCTATTTTCCCCTCCTCCCCCATGAGTCAAACCCCGTCCGGTCAACTGGGATAACCTGAGTAAAGAGTAACAGCGGGTGTGTCGGTATGGGGGGCGGAGGAGAAGGGGTGAGGGGTGGCAGATTGTGGAAGGGTAGCCCCCACTGGAGGAATTGAAAAAACAGGACAGGGTGATGCACGTCTGTGTGGAAGTGTGGAGGGGAGTGTTGTGCAAGGTTGAGAAGGGGTAGCAGTGGGTCGCCCGGTAACGGGCGATGGGCGACCGAGAGCGGTTTCCACTACCGCCTGCGCCCATGCTACCAGGGCTTCCATAGCATGCGATGTGATGTGTCAAGTTCTCCCAATTTCTTCTCCGGGTCCAGCCATAGCTGCTCGAAGAGGGCTATTTGTTCTGTTTTCTAAAGATGGTCCTTCGTTTGAGCTAGGCTGTCTTTTAGTTGAGTCCAGGCACTGTGGATGGCAGCCCGGATAGTGTCAATTATGTGTGATCTGGCTTGCAGGTACCCGAACAGATGCTCTTTCCTTTTGTGAGAACATCTGGCTCGCCAGGTTATCATCAATATTTCCAGCCTGGTGAGCAAGAAGAGGTTCACCTGGAATGGTGTTCATGCTCCTGCATTGTCGAGCAGCTGGCCCAGTAGTATAACCGCCGGTTCCCATGGGAAGTCATGCCCTGTAAGGTAAAGCCATGCAGCACTCCACCACTGCCATATCTGCTTTGCCATCGGGCAGAAAAGGAGGCAGTGTTCCATATCCTCAATTTGCTTCGGGGTTGATTTGCCGCAGTAGGTACAGATGGGTGGCAACATGCCATTTTGCTCTAATTGTGAGCGGGACACCACCCAGTCTGGTGTTGGCAGGCATTTGTATAAGATCTGCCATTGCAGCACCCTGTGGGATGTGGGCATCAGCCCCCCACCCCCCCCCCTTCCTCCACTGCCGTGCTCACCCCCCCACCAGACCCCCTTCCCCCCACCGGCAGCTACCCCTCCACAATTTCCCCCACCCCCTCCTCCACCAACAGACCTGCCGCCCCCCACCCCTTCCCCTCCGCCCCTGATGCCAACACAACCAACTCCCCCCAACCCCGTCACTTCCCCCCCCACTACCATACTCACCCCTCCCTCAGATCCCCCTGTCCCCTCTCCCATCGCCGGACTCCCCCCCACCACACACCCCCCACCTTTCCCCACCACCACCGCACACATATCTGCCAGACACCTCTACACCTCCCCTCTACCGATCATGCACACCCCCTCTACCTCCCCTCCACGTTCCCCCTTGTTCCTCCGACTTCCCTTTTCCGACTGTAATAGCAAATTCAAAAGTCCTGGCCAGGCAATTTGCTAACGTAAACCGGAGAGCAACTGCAATCACCAAGGGGTACTTTTGTTGACAACGACCGCTATGGATGGTCCAGGGTTCAAGATTGCTAAAAACTGGTTGTGAGAGACGGGTCCGGGCGAAGCGAACAACGGGGCGCAGCCCGACCGAGAGCGTTGCGCCCCCGCTGGAGCAATTTCGGAGACGAAGCGGCGTGACGCGAAATCTACCGGAGAGCCAGGCGACGCGGTGGGCAAAGACGCAAGGACGCGAGGCGAGAGAAGGGTACGTACGTGAGAGCTGGCGACAAGGCGGACGGTGGGATATGGTGGCGCGCGGCAGGAGATGGGGTGTGTTGGGCAGTGACGGGGAACAACCACGGGTGGTAAGGTAGGGGGTGAGAGGGTGGGGCAGATGAGTAGGGGGTGTGGAGTCGCTGGACTAGTTTTTTTTTGTTTTGTTTTTTTTAGTCAAACAATAAAAAAAACTTTTTTTTTTTTTTTTTTTTTTTTTTGGACAAATGCTCCAATCTATTCGTGGGGAGCAACACGTGCTGGGAACTGGGCCCAGCGTCCCATATAGAATTATACAATGGTTTGAAATACCAGGGCCATTACCTGGCTTCGGCTATGATCAATCTGAGAATCTGAGAACTTTTGACGAAATTCTAGAAAATTTAAGAAAAACATGAGTATCAACTAACCTAGTAGATCTGAACAAAACTAGGAACAATTAGCTTCCTATCTGCTATTCCTGGCACCCCCCTACTCTTCCTCATCTCCCGACGAGCCGACCTCCTCCACCACATAGTTCGGAAGACAAGAAACAGTAGACCGTCAACCTCACCAAATCCCATAATGGTTAAGGATGGACTCCAACTTTCCATCTCCCTTCGACGAGCCGACCTCCTCCACCACATAGTTCGAAGAGAGGGAAGAAAGTAGCAGTCCAATAAAAAAATCTGAACAAATCTGGGAACAATTAGCTTCCTGCCTCGTATTCCTGGCAACCCCCTACTCTTCATCATCTCCCGACGAGCCGACCTCCTCCACCACATAGTTCGGAAGATAAGAAACAGTAGACAATCAACCTCACAAAATCCCATACGATTAAGGACGGACTTCAACTTTCCATCTCCCTTCGATGAGCCGACCTCCTCCACCACATAGTTCGAAGAGAGAGAAGATAGTAACAGTCCAATCCAAGAATTGAGAAAATCTGGACTCAGACAAAGGCAGAGAAAACACCTTTCGCCTCCCCGAAACGAGAGGAAGGGAGGGGAAAATACCCCCTCATCCTGTGGCGGCTCCGGTGTCTATTTGGAGCTCAACTATTCCTGCAGAACTTCACAAGAAAAAAATTGAAGGTTTTTCCTCCCTCAAAACGTCCCCCTGTCCTTACACTGCCTCCGCCGGAAGGTGCCCCCTCACCACACCGGCCCCAATTCAGAACAGCCCACTAAGCGGTCATTCCCGCTCCCTCAGCGACATACAATTCCCCCTAGAGTATGCCCCCGCAGAGCTGGAATTCCCCCTTACCTCCAGTCCCACCCCCTCCCAGTGCGGCAGCCCTCTCTCCTCTCAACTTGCTATATTCAGCACCCCTTGTCCCCTCTCCCCAACCGCCCTACTTATCTGACCCAAAAATCAGCTTGGCCCATAAAGGGACAATCCCACAATACCACCCCTACCCTCTCAAGGACGACACCTCCCACCTTGTGTAGCCCTCGCAGGGAGGAGCTCCAAACCCGAGGAGATAACCCCAATCAATACATGTGAGCCCAAACCCTTCAAAACACATGTTGAGCATCAAGATTTTCATACCCCCAAAAACAGATTACAAATGTGGGCAAACCTGAGAAAATCGCACGGACCAATTACTAAGTAAAAACTGAATTATCAATGAAATCGAAAAATTCATCGGGACATTGGGAAGAGGAAAATCACTCAAACCAGATAAGATTCGACAACATGAACATCCAACTAAGGAACCACAATGAAAAAACGATTTTGATGTCCAACTGGACTTTTGACGCAGATTCCCAGAACTCAGGGTTCGGGGAAACGCTCGGACCGTAAATCAGAAAGTACAAATTTGAAATTTCTAATTAGAAAAAATTAGAAAATTACACAAGATAGGAAAAACAGATTTCAGATTAGGGGTCATGATGATGGTGGTGATGACGAGCATCACTATTGATGATGATTTGATGATGATGGTGATGACGAGCATCACTCATGACGATAATTTGATGATGATGATGATGATAATGATGATGGAAAAAACGAATTTCGGATTAGGGATCATGATGAAGACGTTAGAAATTACACAAGATAGAAAAATTGAATTTCAGATTAGGGATCATGATGATGGTGGTGATGGCAAGCATCACTAATGATGATGATTTGGTGATGACGATGATGATAATGATGATGGCGAGCATCACTAATGACGGTAATTGGATGTTAACTGATGGAGATGATATGATGTTGATGGTGATTATGATGATGATAATGATGATAGTGATGATAGTAACGCACAGTGCCCTGTGATGGCACAGGATGGTGATGGTGCTAACGACGTGCACTTGTGATGATGGACTAGTGATGATGATGATAAGGATGGACAACGCCCTATACCGACGAGTTTTGCCGATAGCGCCCTAATGATGGTAATACTTATGATGATCCTAATCGTAAAAATGATGATGGTGACGCCCAGCGCCAACAGTGATGATGGTAATGACACCCATCCCTTTTATAACGGTGCCAACAGTGCTAACAAACCGTGCTATACACTGGCGAAGTTACCTTGTTGCTGATCCAGTGACAAGATATTACTAACTATGATGATGACGAGCAGAACCCTGACGAGCAGCATCCTGACGATGATGATGAAACCCTTACCATAGTGACGCTGTCGAAACTCGCCCTGTTGAAGAAGATGATGATGATTCCAAGCAACTCCAGTGCAATGATGACGTTGAAGATGATGCCCACGCGCACTTCAGGTCCCAAGGGCTAACTCCACTGTGCTCCACAGGCGCAGACTAACCCGACGCCTCATGGCCCTATGCCACGGGCAGAATCGCAGCGGCGATGGGGCGAAACACGGAACTCCCGAGTAACCATCGAGGGTCGGTCTATCCTCCACGTCAGCCAGTGACGTGGCCTAGACCAGTGCCTCCAGGCCCTGCCCGTGCGCTACGCGCTGGAAATACCAACTGGACGGTCGCCACCTCCTGCCATCACCCCGGTATTGCGCTCCAGCTTAGAACCCCGCCATGGTTGATGTCGGGGCGCAGCGCTCCCGGTAGTGTTGCGCCCCTCCCCTCCCTCGCCGGACTAAATTAGGGTTTGTCGTCCTCATTTTTTAAAAAACCCTTCCCTCTTCCTCAACAGTATGGTATGGGTATAGTTAAGGTGGTTTTGAACCCCCTGTGGCGACTCATCAACAGGTTTGGCGAGGGGGTGCCACATTGTTTTCGATTTCCTTTGGGGGATTGAAGATCGTTGTTCATGTCTTTGGTGCAAGCTTTGCTTTGAGCCTAGATGCTGGCAGTGGGAGGAAGGGAGTTTTTCCTTCCCCAAAGACGCAGGGGTAGGTTTGAGGGGTGTGAGGTAAGTGGCTTGGTTGAGGAAGAAGGGATAGGAGGCTACTTTTTATTGGACTAGGATTCAACCTGCGTGTGGCTTGGTTGTCTTATAATTTGAAATCTACTCATAATGTTATGTAACCAAGTTTTTCATCCTGAGGTTAACTTTTCGTTGATGTTTTCAATTCCTGGTTCTTGATTTTTCTTGATAATAGGATTCCAATGATGTGACATATCAGAATTTTAATTGAGAGTTTCATGTCTTGCTGTCAATCGTGAATTTTCTGATTCGTCATGATTTTTCCTCTGATTTTTCCTGAGTTGTGGCTGTTTTTTCTGAATTTTCTTCAGAGGTTGTTTTTGAACGATTTCGTTTTTATGATTGTGATTTGTTTAAAATCTGATTCATAAGATCTTAGGTGTTTTCTGGATGTAATTACTCCCTAATTTGAAATTCGTATTTTCTATTCTGAGCAAGATCCTTAATCTGAAATTCGTGTTTTCTGAGCAGGATTCTTAATCTTAAATTCATATTTTCTTAGCAAGATTCCTAATCTGAAATTCGTAAATCAGCGTTTTGCTCTGATCCCAATGAATGATTACTCAATTTGAATTACCAAGGGTTACAAATTGATTTTCTCAAAGTGGAATTGATGTCCTACGTTTATCCATCTTTGATCTAATTCTAAATCTGATGTAGTTTTTCGGAAGTTGTAGTTCAAATTTGTTAGGATGTGGTCTTGCAAACGAAAGGGGGAAGGTTTAAACTCAGGCAGGTGGGAAGTGGGGGGTTTACTTAGAGGAGGGATCGGCGGTTCAGGGTGATAAGTTTATTATCAGAAGGGTGGGGTGGGACGACATTGGTCGGCGCTGGAGCATTCGCTCTGTGACTAGGAGAAGCTTGAGGCCATTGAAGTTATGCCGAGGGTGCAGTGTCGTCCCCCGTACGTCGTACGGGGAGTCTCCGTATGGACGGACGAACGGTCGTACGGGCGTACGGACGACAGTCGTCCGAAGGTGTTTCAGGGGCAAAACAAAATCAAAAAAATAAAATAAAAATATGGGGTTGTAGATCTTTTTGAGATATAGAACCCCATTTGTTTTTCTATTTTTTGGCCTTAAAGAGGATTTAAAAAAAAATCAAAAACACAAAAAAGAGAAAAAAAAAAAGAAAAAAAAAGAATTTGGTAGCCAAAAAAAACTGGCAGTTGCCCCGCATGCGTGTGTGTGTGTGTGTGTGTGTGTGTGTGTGTGTATGTGTGTGTGTGTGTGTGTTCGCGGGGGGAAGGCAAACCCCCCCACTTCATATCATTCAATCAATAAATTAAAAAAAAAAAAAAAAAGGT
>BFEA01000051.1:4406880-4418787 GCA_003427395.1 Chara braunii
TGTGTGTGTGTGAGAGAGAGAGAGAGAGAGAGAGAGAGAGAGAGAGAGAGAGAGAGAGAGAGAGAGAGAGAGAGAGAGAGAGAGAGAGAGAGAGAGAAAGATTCGCTCTGTTGGCAGACAAGAGGATGTCCTTTTATCCGGTTGCGCTTTGTCGCGTAGGGCATCTTTCTGTTTGTGATGCGTCAATGATGTTTATTTTATGTTGCCAGTGGCAGGTGGTGCCGGAAGGGGTTATGAGTTTGTGGCGAAGGGTGTGGTCTTGCGCAAGATGTCTCCCAGTCAGGGAAATGTTCGTTATGAAGTATGGAAGGTGGGCGATCAACAGGAGGTCGTGGCAGTAGTTCAAACGTTTGCACCCCCTCGGGGATGTGTTTGTAAACCCAAGGCAAGTTTTCTCGCCGTTGGGTCTATCGATCCTCCATAGGACCAATATGGTAGTGCGAAGGCTGTGCATTTCCAGGAAGTGGTTTGGAGTGGAGTACGAAGAAGTTGTTGTGCGGAGGAGCGTTTAAAGTGTAGTACGATATTCTCAGCGATCTGTTCTCATTAAACTACAAGTACTTCGAAGGCACTTTTCTCCAGGGCCGGAAACGTCCTACGCGCCCAAAAAAGATGAACTGGCGCGGACCTCCTTTTGGCTGGTGGCACCAGCCATTTTGCCCCGGAGGCCGAGCCTTGAAAGTTGCGGCTGCATACAAATGATATATTTTATTTTTTGGATACGAAACGTACCGGTGGTTTAATCGACCGATAAGTTTCCCAACTACTTTTCTATGGACGTGACGTGTATCATACAACCGTGACTCTTGGGAACTTGAAGTACCGGGGCGCCGTTTTGCCGGATATCCATCCCAACAAAACGGGTCACATGTGAGCCCCACATTACCTGGATGAATATCTAGTGAAACTCTGCCCCACTACTTCCCGAAAGTTGCGACCATACACGAGCTGCATATTTGTCTTTCAAACAAGAAAAGGTTCTGGTGGTACAAGGGTTGAGGCCCAGGCCCGCACATTATTTCACTTGTGGTGGTGAGGCTCAAGCCCGCAAAAAGAAAGTGCCTAGTTTGTCGATTTTTCGTGCTGACAAAGAGAAAGAGAGAGAGAGAGAGAGAGAGAGAGAGAGAGAGAGAGAGAGAGAGAGAGAGAGAGAGAGAGAGAGAAGAATTGTAAGTGCATGGTTGGGAGTAGAAACATGACATTGACTTACCATGAGAGCACGGGTGCAAAGCCCGTAGTTTGTATGCTTGAGTGATGAACGAGGCATCATTCGAGAGGTCGATCATTATGGCAGCTTTGTTTTAGAAAAAAAAATGGGTGAACCCCAATGGAAGCACGTGCGAGATCTGCTCGGAATCACCACGTCACACATCAGCGGCACAAGCCACACACACACACACACACACACACACACACACACACAAGGGGGGAGGGAGGAGGGGGGGGGGGGGGGGGAGGGAGATCGGGGGGGAAGAGTTGCAGAAAGTAAAAACAAAGAAGTAGAGATGTTCCAATTGCAAGGAATATGAGCGAGAGAGATAGAGGGAGATCCAAGTTGAAAAATAGAGAAGGGGGGGGGGGGGGGGGGGGGGGGGGGGGGGGGGAAAGAGCGAGAGAGAGATATACGCAACCTCACACCCCGCGCGTCGTCCCATACCCGTGAACGACGATCAAAGTAATTGGGGGTGTTGTCGAAGATTTTTTGCCGGTGGGGTTGAATCGCCTGGACGGAACGGGGGATTCTTGTTTCGTACCGATGCGTCCCTTTAATTTGGGCCGCCGTCAATGGCAAAAAGAGAGAGACCTGGGTAGGAAAGAGGTCATTGCTAATGGACAGGTTCTGCCCGGTTTTCAAATACCTAGGCCCGGCCGAGGGGGCTGCAAGCGATGTGCTATCCGACCGATCATTTACAAAACCTTAAGAAAAAAAAAAAGAATCGGGAAAAGAAAAATTCACCGCCCCCTTACGTGCTAGGCCCATGCTAACTCGGTAGTGTAAGCCCCATCGACACGGAGGTTTCGGGCCTCGGTGTCTGATTCATCGAGTGCTCGCGGGTGTCCTGGGCGGCGTCGCTTAGTGTAGGCGAGGTTGGGGGAACCCAGGTTCGGAAGTTAGCCGGGAGCGCGTCCGCATTGCGGGAGAGTTCAGGGAATCGAGCCCCAAGACTAATGTGCGTCAGGAACACGAGTCTCCCTGGCTACACCAGCGACAGTTAAACCGAGGCTGCCACGTGTCGTGGGCCGTGAACCAGGGTAACACTGCCAGATTAGTGTAGGGCAAGATCAAGGGAGGGGAGGAGAACCGGTCAATCAACACAAACCCACTCCCACCTATGTGGCAGGCTCTAAGGGGGTTATACAGACGAATCTGCTCAGTTTGTCGCAGAGTGCTTCGCACGTCCGCATCGCAATACACATTATTGTCGTTTGCAATCGGGAAGGATGGCAACACGTTGCGATGGACCGATGAGAAGGTTGAGCACGGGCAATGGCCCCCGCTCACGTTCGCCGCGACAAACGCTAACTCCATACAAGGATCAAATGAAACTCGCGTTACCCTCTCTCTCTCTATCTCTGTTTCTCTCTCTCTCTCTCTCTCTGCGTCAATTTGAATCCGGGCTCAGAGATCCGGCGTCGTGATCGCCGTTTAGTTATTAGGACGAATGTGACCACAGTCGAGTTGCAAAGATAAGCCGCGTCGTGGAAGCGCGGGCGACTGATACCCCCGGTTGTCGAGTATACGTCGTGGGGGCGACACCAGCCCAATTGACCCAGACCCTCTGCGCGCACGAGGGGAGAGGAGGGAAAGAGTTTAGCGATGATCCCTGCGCTTACACGTGGCGTCGGGATCGGCAAAGGGGGCGGGGAAGGGAAGGAAATCCAACACACTCTCTTCCACACAACTACTCATTCATCTATCTTGGACAGTGAGACGTTCAACATCCATATACTCTCGCACCACAACATGCATACAACAAAATACGCATACTCCGGGACATTGCACACATCACACTTGGATAACGCAACAATGGAGATAAAAGCGAGTCCCTCACTATTCAAAATTTCACACGAGGTTGGCCTCCCTCAGGCGCAACCCCCCAATCAATCCGAACTTCCACCAACCATAGCCACAAGGCCCTGTTGCTGGTGGCGTTCGATCTCCACCACCGCTCCGTCACTCTGACCGTCTTACCCGACGTCTACTGCTAAGCCCATCCCATGTCGTGACTCCGCCCGTCCTTGGGCACGTCAAGCTTGTTCAACGTCGCGAACCTCGCGCATAGCTCGCGCAACATTGTAGCCGAGATCAAAAGAGAAGGAGAGGAAGGGACTGCAAGAATTTATAGCGCGAAAAGCGGCGTGCCAGCGTGAGGTGTGGGTAACAAGGGGTGTAGATTAGTAGGACAGAAGAAAGGCCGAGGTCCAGGAGTATCGAAAGGGGCGAGTTGAAAGCTCCGTGTAGTTGGGGTGGTTGTTCAAGTGGTGCTCGCTTCCTGCTTTCACCACATTGATCTGACCATCCCAACTACACGGCCAATCGCTCGCGATGATAAGTAAGGAGAGGATCAGACTTTGCTCGCGGGAAGACAGAGAGGCATGCAAGAGGAAAGCGCGCATCACGAAGGAAAGATGGCGCGGAGATGCAAAGCGGGGGAGTGCAAGAAATTTGAAAAACATCTGCGCGCGCGTTATTACGCAAGGAATCAAAATTTTCGCCCACACTAATTCGTAACTGTTTCTTGGATTTCTCGGCGCGGTCGCTAACCGTCCGCGCGGAAAAGTGATTAGGGGTAGTTCTGAAAAATACAAGTCTTTGTGCCGTCCCCCCGCCCTTCCAAAAAGAAAAAGAAGAGAAAGAAAAGGAAAATAGACCCCGCTTTCCTCGATCAACCAGAATCCATTCTTAGAGGCTTACTTGGGGTTCCCCCCCCCCAAACCAAAAACGTCCCTTGCGTTGAACATTGAAAGCTGCCAGGTTCATATAACGCAGCCATGACGGGCTGCAAACACATTTAGAATTGATCGTGAGGGCAAGCGCTGTTTCGACCTGGGCCCTTTCCATTCCATTTCCATTCCACCTGGGCAGTGCGTCTCTCTCTCTCTCTCTCTCTCGTTCTCCCCCCCCTTCCCCCGCCCCGCCGCGGCTGTTTGTTTCAGGCTGTTACTTTTCATCGTCGTCTTTTTTTTTTTTTTTTTTTTTTGGGGGGGGGGGGGATTTTTTGGGGACCACCGGTCGCACGCCCGTGGGTACCTCGCGCGACGCAGCCGCGTCTATTTCTTCAAGCAGGGAGAGGTACTGGTGGTTTAAAAGCCCTTGTGATATCCCTCTATCCCGGTGGTGGTAAGAGAACCGTCAGAATTGAGGGCTTCTGGGGGTATTTTACTATTTTGCAAACAAATTATCCCTCTGAAAAAGAGAGATCTTTTCAGCAACGTGGTTCACACTTCGCAACCACGTTTTTCTTCCCGCCGCCGGCCCATGTCCCACACGAGTCCCACACGAGTCCCACACGAGTCCCACACGAGTCCCACACGAGTCGCACAGGAGTCCCACGAGTCGCACCGATCCGGCGTGCCCGCATCCTGATGCTACCGTAGTAAGGACCCCGCCAAAAAACCGCGCAGAAAAGCGCCGCGCTTTTTCACGCCAGCGGCAAGGACCCCGCCAAAACACAGCGCCCACGTTTTTCCTTCCGCCCCCCGCCCTCGTCCCACACGAGTCGCACACGAGTCCCAGGAGTCGCACCAGATCCGGCGTGCCCGCACCCTGATGCTAGAGAGGGACCACACACTAAGGACCCCGCCAAAAAACAGCGCAAAAAGCGCCGCGCTTTTTCACGCCAGCGGTAAGGACCCCGCCAAAACGCAGCGCGAAAGCGCGCCGCACTTTTTTTTCACGCCAGCTCCTCTCTTTTGCTTCCTGTCAGCGCGGTGGATTTCAGCTCTTACTTTTTTCTTATCAGGGATTGGAGCGTAAAGGGGCTGGCGATAGGACGTGGAGGTGGTGGTCGATCTACGTGGTGTCTGCGCGCGGCAATCGTACGTGGCATCGGACGAACGGAAAAGGACAGGTGTCGTTTATTCAGGCAATCATCGTCATGATTCTTCAGGCATGGAGCTTGGCGACGGCGCCGTTGATTATCGTGGGTGGCATCGCCGCGGCTGTGACCACGGTGTCCTATGTGCTGGACAAGCCAGAGCAAAGGAAGGAAGAAACTGGCAAGCAGCCGCGTCGGTCTTCTCGAAAGTAGCTATGGCGTCGCACGTTTGCAGCTATGACATCGGTCTTCTTGGAAGCAGAAAGCTGGCAAGCAGCCGCGTCGGTCTTCTCGACAGTAGCTATGGCGTCGCACGTTGCAGCTATGGCGTCGCACGTTTGCAGCTATGACATCGGTCTGCTCGGAAGCAGAAAGCTGGCAAGCAGCCGCGTCGGTCTTCTTGAAAGTAGCTATGGCGTCGCACGTTGCAGCTATGGCGTCGCACGTTGCAGCTACGGCGTCGCACGTTGCTAAATTGGAGGAGTGGGGAGGGAATGGGAGAGTCTGGCGCGCGATCAATGATAAACAAGATCCACGTTGATGACGAAAGTACACGCACCTTGAGATCATCATGTTGCATGGCGCTGGCGTTCACCTGGGGGCAGCAGGGGCGCTGTGGCGCACCGTAGACTGGCGGAGTTGTTGTGCGGCGTTGGCTGCTCGGCGGAGTTGCGCGGCGGCTTTCGCTGCCCGGTGGAGTTGCGCGATTTTTGCCGCTCGGGGGAGTTGCGCGGCTTTTGCTGCTGTTGCCCATCGACCCGCCCCCCAACCCCCTCTCTTCCACATGAGTGCGTACCCTCCCCTCCCCCCCGCCCCCCCGCTCGGCTCCATCTTCTCCACAATTTCCGTGGCTTGCGCCCCGCAAGAATTCTTCTTGGCTTGCACTCTCCGCCGCAGCAGGAAGGAGGAATGGACGAATGCCTCCCTCAGCCGTCGTCTTGGGGTTTGCTTACGTTTGGTTGTTCCTTGTTTTCGATTGACCCTTCTGTTGTTCTCCCCTCCAATTTGTTGTTTCTTCGTGATGATGGATGTAGTCCTCCTTTAGGTTATCATGCTGTCACTGATTTGATCTCATTTATATTATCGAGCCAATGATGATGACGAGGATGAGGATGAGGACGAGGATGATGAGGATGAGGATGATGATGATGGGCACTGGATTGCGCTAATGAATAAGCAGCAGTGGAAGTCTTCAGGTGAAAGAGAGGAGGAGGAGGATGCACGTAATGAGGGTTGGGGTTAGGATGATGATGATGGGGTTTGGGATGGAGGGGAGGGGGAGTGAGGCTGGTTGATGGGCTTCTTCTGACGTAGAGGGTAAGAGTTGATTATAGATTGTGTGAAAAAAGGGAAAAAAAAAGAGAACCAGTTTCTGTTTTGTGACTTGTAAATGCTGATTACTCCCCTTGTAAATGCTTATTACGCGTCTTGATTATGGATTTTGACGATTGATTGATTGATTGCCATGATTGGATGTGGTTGCGCTGCTGGACTTGCTTCACTGAAGGAGCTGTGACTCAAGTAACAATATGACAAAACGTTGGAGGATATGATGGGTTTGAGATATCTTGTTGTTGTTGTTGTTGTTGTTCCTTTTTTTTTTTTTTTTTTTTCGTAATAGATATCGTACGTATGAATTTGATTATGACTGTGACTTGATTGCTCCCTGCTTTTGACAGGGTGATTGAAGTGACGAGTACAGGAACTGTTATCAATTGTGTAAGAAAAGAAGAAAATGCTAAAAAAATAAAATAAAATAAAATAAAATAAAAAGAAGAAGAAAAAATGGTCTATTTTCTACATGTGGTGTGTGGTCGATATTATGGACTGACCCGAACGAACACACCGGCGTGAGTGCGCGCGCGCTTATGTCGTTCTGCGGGCGGTGTTTTTTTTTAACCGCCCACAGAAATGATTTTTCATTTGAACGAGAGAGAGAGAGAGAGAGAGAGAGAGAGAGAGAGAGAGAGAGAGAGAGAGAGAGAGAGAGAGAGAGCNACACACAGAGAGAGAGAGAGAGAGAGAGAGAGAGTGGAATGTTTTTGTGTTTAGTCACTTCGGTGTGCTTTTCTTTTAAAGAGAGAGAGAGAGAGAGAGAGAGAGAGAGAGAGAGAGAGAGAGAGAGAGAGAGAGAGAGAGAGAGAGAGCACTTGCCTGTAACCGATTGTGTGTGTGTGCGTGTATGTGTGTATGCGTGCGTGCTTGTGGGGTGGGCGGGACCAGGGGAAGAACTCTCTCTCTCTCTCTCTCTCTCTCTCTCTCTTTCTCTCTCTTTCTTTGAGGGTGTCTCTTGGGGCACTGGAGTGAGCGGCAGGAGCAGCGGGGAAAGAATCAGCTGGGGGTCGGGATAAGTGGGACGGGGGTGGGTGGGAGGAATGGGATCCTGGGAGGAGCGTGATCTTAGCCTCTTTCTCTCTATTTCTCTCGCTGGGTCTCGTCAGGGGCTGGAGTGAGTGGGAAGAATAGCATCGAGGAAGGGGGGGTCTATTCCCGCTTTATAAGAGGGGGATGAAATGGGATCGGGATCGCGATCACGAAGCGGAGGGGTTGCAACGGAAAGGGGAAGGGAAGGGGAGGAGGTTGGGGAAGGGGTTGGGGAAGGGTAGGGAAAGGGTAGAGGGAGAACAGTTTCAGTGCGTTCGAATCCCAAGGGCAGAGGAAGGGAAGAGGGGAAGATGAGAGAAAGGGGAGGGAAGACGAAGGGAAGGGGCTGGGAAGAGAAGCCGAATGCGTCACTAGGTTGGTGGCCACCTTTTATAGCTGCGCACCCAGTTCAGCTGAATCTACCTGGAAAAGGCGACAAGATTCATTCCAGAATGAAGTAGCCAAGTATGAAAATGCATCTTCCTTCTATCGATCTGCGAACAATGGTGACATAGTACTTCTTCTATACAGCAGAAATGCCTGCCAGGTACCCCTCTCCCCCTCCTCCCCACCTCTCTCTCTCTCTCTCACACACACACACACACACGTCCATGGCTGTGTGGGTCTGTAGAGAGGGTTTATGGCTGTGACAGACTACCGTCTTCGCCCGAATATAACGCCCGGTCATTTTAGCTGTATTTGGGGCATTTTTCAGTCCAGATGCAGCGATAATGACCGGGCGTTCTATTCGGGTGAAGACGGTAGTCTCTCACACTTGCTGCCATTCTTGTCAGGGGTTTGAATCCCTGACACGTCTGCTAGGATTGCAGGCTTGGTGTGAGAGTGAAGTCGGCCACTTTTCTCTCTCCAGTAAGGGTTAAAAATAAATAAAAATAAAAAAATTGACGGCCACTTTTCTCTCTCCAGTAAGGGTTAAAAAAAAAAAAAAAAAAAAAAAAAAGACGACGACGTGGTGTCCATCGTAGGTGTGTCTGGATGGGGTGCTTACAGGCTATTATTAGGTTATTATATACTCCTGTACGTGTTCAACCTGTAGGTCTCGGTGCAGGTCCCCCTTGACCGGCGGACTAATCGAGTGGGTCCTGGTACACACGCTAGGCGATGACGTCGAAGCGACCGCGCCCGAGGAGAAGGCGGAGAAGGCAACTGACCTGGCAAGATGGTTAGGGCGATGGTGGCCGATGACGTTGATGAAGTTCCTTGGGACGATTGTGCGTTGATTGCAAGGGCCGATGATTTTGAAGTTTTCACTGCATGCAAGGACTTGGAAGATGATGGCGATGGTGATGGCGATGATAGCGAAGGTGAAGTTTTCATGTTCCATAACCCCGATGTCTACTCCCTCTACAGAAAACCCCAGGCCCATTCCCCTGATGTGACCTCTTGGCCCAGCGCGGACTTTGTCAGGGGGACCTATTACTACTCAAATGGCCAGGGGTGATAACCATCTTGACCGAAATGTGTGGTCTGGCAGCACCACCCCCCTTTTAAATTAACGCGTACCATCACCTGCCCCATTTATCTTCCCTACCGTAGGGCCAGCTCCAAGGACCGGAGGCAGCACATTTGTTGGCGTTACCCCCCGAATACAACGTACGGCCATTATAGCTGTATCTAGACTGAAAGTGTGTCAAATGCAGCTATAATGACCGTACGTTGTATTCGGGGGAAGAAGGTAGGGGTAACGGCAAGCTCCATTTATCTTCCCTACCTTCTTCACCCGAATACAACGTAGGGTCATTCTGGCTGTATTTAGACGGAAAGATGGCCCAAATACAGCTACTTTGTATTCGGGTGAAGACTGTGGGGCCAAGCTCAAATGGGTGATCGCAATACAGCGGACCAGGGCCAGGTCCCATTAGCAGCGTTGAGTTTTCTCAACGCCGGAATCTGGACGAGTCTGTGGATATGTGCACAAATCGTGTTGAGTTTTCTCAACCGCACATCTCCACGAACTCGTCCGGATTCAGACGTTGAGGAAACTCAACGCTGCTAGTGGGACCTGCGCCCCGGAGAGTGCAAGCAGGTAACCAATGCCATTACCAGACCGGACTTAAACCACCAGTACCCCAGGGGGTCCTTAGGCCCCCTCTGGGGAGGCTCTGGTGCAAATGCATATGGAACCCCGCCGGGCACAGGTTCAGCCACCTGTAACAGGAGGGTTGTGGGCAGGGACGGGTACCATTCTGGAGGGGAGGAATGGGTATATGGGCAGGCAAAAAAAATATTGGTCGTCGTGGTGAGGGCGGGCACAGCTGCCAAGATGGAGAGAATGGGTAGGGAGGGGCAGGTAGGGGGCGGGGAAAAGAAAAATAACGCAGGGATGGGCGGGCAAAAAAAAAAACAAAACAAGGGTATGGGCAGTCTAGGGTGGCAAAGAAAAAATTCATATGGGTATGGGTGGGTAGCAGTTTCTCTCCGGTAACCGTAGCAGCAGGTAGTGTGTCGAAGACAGAACCCCCTCCCCCCTCCCCCCTCCCCCTTGGCTGGCACCTCAAGTCCCCGACTCCCCGGTGTTTGAAAATATGCAGACCAAGGTGCCCAAAATCTTTTATCGGGCTACCCAACGCCCGGAAAAAAATTGGGGGGATCGCCTCCTGACCTCGAATTTGGCCGCGATCGAATTCGGGAGTCCTCTACCCCACGGTCCACCTCACCTCCCGCCCGTTGTTGGTCCGCAATGCTCCGCATTCCTTCCGCCCGTTGTCGGGTCTCCGCCTGTCGTTGTCATCCCCGCCCGCCATTGGTCATCCTCCATGGACTTCATCGGCGAAGGAGTGATCACAGCACTCGGCAGGAGGCATCAATATCGGCAGCAGCGGCATCAGGAGCGGCAGCAGAAGTGATTCGGGCCTGGTCGGTGAGTAAGTCCCTTATACAGGTTTCCAATTCATGAGTTCACTAGCAGATGCCTGCACAGCACTACAAAACACGGCGATATCAGCAATTTGTCCACCCAGACTCCAGGTACGATAGACAAATTTGGGTGTTGTCTGTGTAATTAGTGATTTTTGCAGGCTGGGAACCATACAACCTTGGATAGCGATTCTGGAGAGTGCCATCTGACAGCTATACACGGAAATGTGAAGGTCGATTTTGAAAGTAAGTGGCGCGATGTCCAATTATCCGAAATCGTATAGCGGTCAGTACCGGAGCGACTAAAAAATCGTGTAGCGGTCAGTTCCGGAGCGACTAAAAAATCGTATAGCGGACAGTAGTGGAGCGACTACCGGAGGAATATGCGAGCTAGGGCATGCACAGACTGTAGGGAGAAAAAGAAACAGGTGGCGGGTATATTTGATTTTTTGAACTTTTCTCCATAACTAAAGATGCACCTGAGGCAACATCCAGCCAGGTGGGTGGAATAGAATGTACGGAGAACAAGGAACAGGGGGCTGGGATAGTTTGTATTCTGCGTACTTAATGATGTTTCTGGCACAACATCCCGTCCAGATACGTGCAGCAGAATGTAGGGAGAATAAGAAACACCTGGCTGTGGTATTTCCTATTCTCCCTTTGGTTTGTTGTATGCTCCTGGGTGGAATATTGTGCCAAATACATGGTTAGTTTTGCCCACTACTGGTAGGCATGGACCACCACACCATGAGCGGTAAACATGATCTTCAGATAACTCTTGGATAGTTCTTGGATAGTTCTTGGTTAGTTCATGGTTAGTTCTTGGATAGTTCATGGTTAGTTCTTGGTTGGTTCATGGTGAATTCTTAGTTAGTTCTTGGTTAGTTCTGGGTTAGTTCTGGGTTAATGTTAGAGCTATTGGCTATTGTTAGTTCTTCGTTAGTTCATGGTTAATTCTTAGTTAGTTCTTGGTTAGTTCTGGGTTAATGTTAGAGCTGTTGGCCATTTGGCACCCCTTAATGCTCTTTTTAAGCTTCCAACCCTGCATGCACAGCCCTTCCTGCCATCACCTCTTTTTTTTTTTTTTTTTTTTTCCCTCACCATCACATCTGCCGAAGTGATCGACTGCTGTGTGCTCCGCATGGAACGATGGCCATTTTGACTACCGGCTTCACCCGAATTGTACACACGGGAGGAACGATAGTGAAAAGATAGATTAGCATGGGCCCTGGGCAAAAGGATGACACGCAGAAATTGAGAAATGGTGGAAATTTTTATTTTTTTTAATGATAAAGTTTGGAGAAAATTCTGAGAAACGGTCGAAAATTGTGCCTTTTTATATAAAAAAAAGAGTTGTATGTAGGGTCACTAGTGCTGTATCTAGACTGAGAGTTGACCGTAATACAGCGATAATGGCCATGCTTTATTTTTTTGTATTATGAAGTGTGGAGAAATGGTCCAAATTTTTATATAATTTTATATAACAAGTGGAACCCGCCACGGCTATGCTGTGGCGCACAGCAACGCTCGCTGATGGCGTCTTATGGCGTCTGCTCTGTCTGTTTCTCTCTCTCTCTCTCTCTCTCTCTCTCTCTCTCTCTCTCTCTCTCTCTCTCTCTCTCTCTCT
>BFEA01000051.1:4436416-4449345 GCA_003427395.1 Chara braunii
GGGTCCCCTCTAGATAGTCTTAGGAGTAGGTAGTGGAAGGTAAAAAAAAAAAGAAGTTGAGAGAAAAAAATAAACAGCTGAAAAAAAAAAAAAAAAAAAAAAAAAGGAAAACCTACGGGCGTACGCAGAAAGTAGCACAAAAGGACAAAAGGAACCTGAAGCTATCAGGAAAAAGAAGAGTCCCAGTAAGGGACAGGTCAAGGGATAAAGCCTCTAATGGCTCAAAACGAAGAAAACTGCCAAATCCAAACTAGTTAATGTACAGCCCCACTAGGAAACTGTGATTTTCTGCATATACATCGTCAAACAGAGCTGCCCGGTAAACCGTAGGCAAAGAGGGACAAGAGGACAAGAGACGAGGGGCTGTGAAAAACTGTTTCGTCGGAGTTTCACCGACTCATCAGGAGGCTGAGAGAGAGAGAGAGAGAGAGAGAGAGAGAGAGAGAGAGAGAGAGAGAGAGAGAGAGAGAGAGAGAGAGAGATTGTCACATAACTAAGAACTTGAAGAGCGCACTTTGCGAAACAAATGGGAAAGATTAAAAAACAAGACAAACACTGAAACCATTCATTTTTCTCATTTCTCGTTCTTCTTTTAACTCCCCCTTCACCATGCCTCTCACGTACAAAGGCTCGCCACATTGATGAATTTGAGCGCGAGCTGCCGGCATCCCCGTGTGCCATAACATCCCACCTGTACACTGTGAGAAAGAGGGAGAGTAAAGGGGAAGGTGACAAACACAGGGGAAAAGAGATGAAGAGAAGAGAAACAAAGAACGAAAAAGATCAAGTAAGGGAAAGTACGGAGTGTGGAATGAAGATGAAGGCAAGGGAGAGGATACGAAAAGGCTCAAGAATGAGTCCGTCCTTGACGACAGAGAGGACACGCACTGTAAGGATGAGGTGGATGGGCATATGGAAGACCTAGTTGAGCATTCTCATCACAACAATTGCCACGATGGATGGCATTGAGCATGCCCACCATATACTCCCGACAAGTTCGACAACTAGCATGTCAATTGCAGACCAAAATGAAGGAAGAACGCCCACAGTCACCTTGACCTCCAGGTACAATTATACTAGAGCGGTCGTCGCCCCACAGTCTCCTTCAGGATAAAGACAACTATACTAGAGTGAGTGACATGCGAGAAGCGGTTAATCGAAGACCCACCGAAACTGCCATATTTCGTTGAATTTCTTTTACTTTTTTCTTGTTTTTTCTTTTTGCCTGATATGTATGTGCTTCAAGGTATATCTGTATTTAGTTTCGCTGTATGTGGACCAGTAACAAAAAAGTTGGCAAAAACATCGACTCGAAGAAAAATTCGGCAAACTCAAAAAGCTACTCCGAATAGGGTTTTACAGTGCTTTGGATTTTTTTTTTTTGTTTTTTTTTTTGCCCAATTGTTTTTTTTTTTGTCCATTTGTTTTTTTGATGTTTGTATTATGACCCTGCATAGTTTGTTCGCAAAAGTTTCTACAACATTGTTTGTAGCAATGCGGCGAAAAACCCCAAATTTTGGGTTTTCCATTAACCGCTAATGAAGGTGTTGAGAATTGCCCCCGCTCATATACAACGCAGTGCTATTGAGAATTGTCCTTGTTTCCATTAACTGCTAATGTGCACAAATGGTGTTAAGCATTGCCTCCGCTTGTATACAACGCAGTGCTACTGAGAATTGTCCTTGTTTCCATTAATCGCTAGTGTGCACAAATGGTGTTGAGCATTGCCCCCGCTCGTATACAGCGCAATGTTACTGAGAATTGTCCTTTTCTGCGTTCGACGTAAAATATTGAAGAGTTACCCTACTGCTCATATCCTACGCAGAGATGTTGTGTGGAGGCAAACCACACCATCAATCCTTTTTCAAGTCCAACAAAGTAAAAGTAACTAGTAATGGTACAAACTGCAACTCGCGCTTAAGTATTAAGCGGAATATCATTACCCACATAATTTATTCAGTAATGATCTATGACGCACAGCAGAAAACATAAAGTTGTTTAATTAGTACATGAGACACTACTTGTAGTAAACCCCATTTGATCGGTACATAGAGTACATGAAAAGCTGTTTAATTAGTACACGAGGCACTACTTGACAATAAAAAATATGTTTTCTCTAACGAGTTTGCAATCTACATCGCACGTTGTTGTTTTCTTCAGGGGAGGTATCGGTACCAGTGTACCTTGAAGCTGAAGTGTTGTACCTTATGCCCACAAAGGGCATGAAAAAAATAACTAAAAACAAGAAAAAGTCACTAGGAAAAAAACACTAAATCGATATCAATAATGTCTCCAGGTCAGATCATTACATCAATGCAAGTCACACACACATTTTTAAGAAATTTTTATCCTGTCATTCCTTCAAGTTACACATAAGTTTTGTTCAAATTTTGTGTTGTTCATCATGCACTGCCTGCAATCGTTGCCCCATAGGGGCACAGTCTCCTTAACCTCCACGTACAATGTAGAGCACCTTTGAGATCTGCGATACCTTTGAAATATGTCATACTGTTAGTTGTTGTTCGTTAGCAGAGTAGGTTGATTTGTTTGTGTTGTACAATCAGTGGTTGTTCGTTAGTCGGGTGGACACGCATTTTGTAAAAAGTGGCCCAAGATGAATGTTCATTTTGCCAAATTGTAAGACCATTTTTTTTTTAAACCAGTTTTCAAGATAATGCATGCGCATACGTGACAAACTGCACCGACAAAAAATGGAGGGACCATGGACACCAAATTCTTTGCTATAGCAAAAACCAAGGTGGAGCGCTTCACTATTGAGACACTAACTACGGATCAAACAACAATAGCAAACACAAAACCGCGATGTGTGCAAAAAACTTGAACCTTCTTCCAATATATATTTTGCTCCCAGTGCTCCCATCACCCACACAAACGAAGGAGCAATGAGATACATGAGTTTCTCCAACCCCTTCAACATTAACTCAAGGAGCACGGACAATAACTTATGGAGATGCCCCTCACCAAAGAGGACATCTGGTCTGCAGTGATGTAAATGAAAGAGGATAAAAACCCAACGATAAATGGGCTCCCAAAGGAATTATGGGAACCCCAGTGGAGCCACCTCTCCCAAGATTTAATGGATTACTATCATGCGGTCTGGATCATGGGACAAATGAGAGAGTTCGTGAGTCAAGGAGTGCTCACACTACAAAAAGGAAAACAAAATGTACATCCGAAACTACCACCCTATAACACTCCTGACACTAGTGTAGAAACTGGTAGGAAAGACCCTCGCCAACCGCATGATCAAGGTGATGGCGGATATCATCCACCCGTTTCAAACATGGTTCATTAAAGAGAGGAAAATCCAAGACAATATTCTTGTGATAAACAAGATTATCAAACTTCCTAGACATTCCAAGCATAATGCAACTATTATATTTATAGACTTCGAGAAAGAATATGATCAAGTGGACTGTCTTTTTTTCCAGACAAATGTTTGGAAAAACTAAATTTTGGCCTTTGCTTCCATAGATGGGTGAAAACTTACCCAGGCACAAAATCAAGTCTCTTGGGTTAGACGCGAAGCGAAAGGAAAAGTATACCGAAGAAGGATACACCCGAGATTCATTCTCCGCCGAGCCCCTATCAAGGAGCTTGTAGAACGACTTAAGAAGTATGGATTTGTAAGACGCACTTTTGAAGGTTGTATCCTTCCTATGCCAATAAGAATTATGATCCCGATGGACCACGCAAATATACTTGCATTTTACAATGCAAAAACCCGTACCATTTTCAACTACAACTCCTTTGCGGCTCCCCTGGCGGGCCGGAGTCGTATTGTACACTTATTGTGGTCTTCATGTGGTCTTACGTTATCAACTAAATACAAACTTTGTACGATAACGAGACCCAATTGCACCTTTCATCTTTGTGATTGTTGTTGAAGCGATGACAGTCAACTTGGGACCTCACAAAAAAATACAAAAGATCAGAGTTACCTCAATCTCGAAGGAAGGGATCCCCATTTGCTCCTTTTTTGCGAATGACCTTACACTGATGGTGGAAGCATCCCCAAAGAACCTCAAGGAGATCCATGTATTGATGAACCGTTTCTATAAGCTCTCACGTATGAATGCCAATTGGGGTAACCAGACGCTGGGCTGGTCGGTTCACTACCAAGGACGAAGACCTCTAGAAAACCCACGGATAAACTGGATGCCCTTGGAGACCTTGATCAGGGTGCTGGGGGTATCCATGCAGGAGGCAAGACCACAACAAATGGTGCATGGATAATCAACCCCGTAATAACAAAGATGGCCCAGTGGAAGGATAAATACACCTCGTTGTTAGGTCGATCTCTTGTCATTAACAACGTGATCTCGACTGCCTTGTGGTATCGGTCAGCCCTCTGGGCACTCAACAAAGAAGGTACACAATCACTTCAACGTGAGGTAGCAGCCTACCTATAGAGGGGGAATCATGAATGTTAGAACGTCATCAGTCGGGTAGCTTGACAATCGGTAATCCAGCCAAAACCCAAAGGATCAGAGGTCGAAGGACCATTTTTTTTCCTACCCATATTCGACCCAGCCCAAGCCTTGATGTATCATATCTAGCCGGACCCATATAAACACAATTTTTTTACCCAGACCTAGCCCACCCACGCGAATTTAATGTTTTTTCTACCCATACCCAGCCCACCCATGTTGATTTAAAAATTGTCTACCCATACCCAGCCACACCCAGGCCAAATTTTCATTCACCCGCATCCCGCCGCACCTGAACCCAATATCCATCCACCCGTGCCCAGCCGTACCTGTGCCCAAAACTTTCCACCCAGGCTTAGTTTTCCCTTTTATCTTTATTTAAAACTAAGGCCTTTGCATGTCCGATTCTTTAGCTTCCATCCACAAATTTCGGCTTTGAATTTTGGCGCCGACAATGGGCCAGCGACTGGGGATACTCACGTTGATACTTTCTTGTCTACATTTGGCCGCAACTACAGCCAGATTTCGATGGATCAGACAAACAATTATGGCCAGAGCTTATTGGTGAATGCCGCATTCCCTAGGATGAAACGACTGGGGCCAGGCCGAATTAATAGTACGGTCTGGCCCTAGTACGGCCTGGCCAGACGAATGACAGATGGCCAGAGACAAATTTATACTAGGGGCACGCCCCACTGGCACCACTATTTCCCAGTGAAGAAGAAGGGTCAGGCCCGGCCCTAATACGACCAAGGCTTGCCTAATATGCCTAGTATTCCTACAGGCCTCGGGTCACCCGCGCAAAACCTCTACCCAGCCGTACCCGGAACCAGGGCAAACCTTTGCCCTGCCGTAACCGTCCAGGCACTGTGTCAACACCCAGCCCCACCCACCCTACAGTTTCGTGGCCCAGCCATATCCCCCCCTCATATTTCCAGACCCAACTGCCCCAGTGCATACGAATCATGCCATACCCGCACCCGTCCAGAACTGTCGGGTACGGCTGGGTACGGTCGGGTCGGGTCACGGCCACCCAATGTCAACCTCTGCAAAGGATGCAAAACAACAACCAATGATGTATGGATGATCAACCCGGTAGTAAAAAAGATGGCCCAGTGGAAGGACAGACACACCTCGCTGTTTGGCTGATCTCCAGTCATCAACAACGTGATCTTGACTGCCTTGTGGTATCGGTCAGCCCTCTGGGCACTCGACAAAGAAGATACGCGATCCCTTCAACGTGAGGTAGCAGCCTACCTATGGGGGAATCATGAATGTCAGAACGTCATCAGTCGGGTAGCCTGACAATTGGTAATCCAGCCAAAACCCAAGCACCCAAGTGATGGCCCTGGCCATACAATGGATGAAAACCCTTTTGATGAACCCACAAGCTCCATGGCGACCGTTGGCACTGGAGCAGATCACACGACTAATCACTACAGTTCCCAAAGGCAGAAATCCTACAATGTAGATGAAACCGCTATTGGGTTATCCCGCGGTGCTCCACCCAGTCCCACGACTCAGACCAATAAGTGGCGAGGGAAGACTTGAGAAATGACACTTTTTGGATCAACCTGTTTCAAACCCAGTCCCACGACTCAGACCGACAAGTTTAAAACCAGCGTAGACTCCCCCTCCCGAACAAAATCCCCCCCACAAGGTGCGAAGAGGTGTATCGGCAGCCGCTGTACGGCAACACACGGCTCACCAACCCCCATGGGAGTCTCTTCCTCTGCATAGAGGATCCATGGCAAGGGTGGGCCAAAAACGGGGTTCTGAGAGTAGGAAACACTGGAATAGAAAGATTGGGTCACGGCAGCCCAACTGAGAACCAAGCTGAAATACTGTCATAACCCGGGGGAAGCACTAGAAACAATCATAGATGCGGTCCCATTAGATTGAGTTCGGATACTGTGGTCAAGGTCCACAACTCAAGGAGAGAGACTGGGTCGCACTTCGGGACCGCAACGACACAGTCCACAATATAGTAGACTTCCATCCTGATGGAGAAGTCTTGGTCAGCTGCTTCAGGCTGCAAAACAAGCATCACTTAACCAGGATTCTCCCGGCTGAGGACCTGTGGTTCCCACCGATGGAAGTCTTCAGGATATGGGTCCTAAAGAAAAAGGAAAAATGGATTGCCTACCAGCCAAACCCCCATGTCTCCCACCTAGTGTGTGACCCGAACCCACTGGCCTGGACAATACCCAACCCATGGAGGACCGCCCATCAGAACCATTTGCACTCCCTGACGCCCTAAGCCACTTACCCGCTGCTATGTCCAGAACTCGACCTGCTGCGAGACGGAATTGAATCTCGCTGGATTAGACAGAATTGAATCTCGCTGGATTAGACAGAATTGAATCTCGCTGGATGAGACATCTGAGGGCGTACTCACAGAGCGGTGGCAGTCTAGCAAAATCTGCTGAATTTTCTTTCCCATGTTTGCTGAAATCATACCCCGCCCGGTCACACATAGGTCGCAAATCGGAAAGGACACGAGCGCCGAGCTGGACTCTCTGGCAATTGCAAAATCGGTGCCTCGCATGGTCACAAAACACGGAAATTTTCTTTTACGAATTCCCAAAAGGCAAAAGAGAATTTGTCACGGCCAAAAGATAATTTTGCGACCACCTCTCAAGGTGGTAGCAAAATGCCCATCCCCACGGCCCCCCAGGCCGCTGACAAATGCTACCCCATTTGCAATTTTGGTGGTTGGAAAACCCTAGTGTGACTATAACAGCATAGCAGATTTTGCAATTTAGCAAAAAAAAACGCTAGTGTGAGTATGCCCTGAATATGGCAAAAGAGACCCTGAAAGGAATACAATGGTTTAAACTTAAACATAGCAAATTCCAACCAGCCAAGCTGGTCTCCCTTGAATGATAAATGTGTGCCAACAAACGATTGGTCGATAGACCACACCCATCTCGAACAAAAGAGGCTTGCTCTGCCGTGGTGCAAGCTCAGCAACGCGGCCTACCCATCAAGAAAATGCCTGGAGACGATAGAGCACATCTTCCTTCAGTGCCCAGGCTCGGTATGGCTCTGGAGGTGATGCGATCGAATCTCATGCCAGCTAGGGGTCTCCACGCAATGCCCCCGGGACTGGGGAGCTCTAATCTGCGAGATCTGGAGACCTGGCGCACCCAGACCACCCGAGTGACTACGAACTCAATATGTTTAAAATAGGGACCATATGGTGGCGCCGCTGCACGATGGCAATGGAAGTCAACTGAGCCATAGTTTATAGACTCAATCAGGCAGCACATTCAAACAGAGATAACGATACAATGGGACTTGACAAAAGAGAAGCTGACATTTATCGACCCCCAAAAAGAAATCCAAACACTCCCAAAAAACTTCAACGAAGATTGGCTGGGGGGGTGAAGAAGGGGGCAGAAGGGCAACAGTGATATGGAAAAGGGGGAAGGGGGAGAAACCGGAGGATGAGGATGGTGATAAATAAAGAATGGGGAATGCAGTTAGAGATAAGATTCGTTTACACTGGGCCCGGTTCCCAGCACGTGCTGTAACTTCGTGACAACAACATAACAGAAAACAGGTTTCCGGGATAATGCAAGCAAACCTAAGATTCATGTGCCCATTGCAAGATACCAAAATCACGTTTCCATCAAATTGAAGAACGATAGGTGGACGACCATCAACAGCAAAACAGTTATTCCAAAAACTTGGACAAACGTCAAAAGGAAAGTAGTTATTCGAAAGCTTTGGAGGACATCCATGAGTATGCCAAATAGAAATCGATTACGTAATGTTTCTGGTTTTGCAAAGGCCCAAATAGAAATCGATTACGTAATGTTTCTTGTTTTGCAAAGGCCAAAAAAAAAAAAAAAATAAAAATCTGTAAAACACACAAACCCTCCAAACAAATCCGAAAACACTATATGTGGTGCAACATTTCAGCCTAAGCACCATCCCAAAATTCTTATTCAAATCTTGAGGGGAAAAAAAGAAACGAAAGACAACCAGCGGGTAGAAAAAGAAAGCACCTCAAACCCACTTGCTCGTTTTTCGTTTACGAATTTAGGGATGGCGCTCACGCAAATGTTGCTTGTATTGAGATGCTGCATAACATATTAAATTTTCGGATTTTTGGGAGGGCCTTGTTTCAAGTTCCCCCCTCTCCTCCTCCTCCCACCCCCCCCGCCTGTGCAATCCATGCATTTGCATAGTCAAATCAATTGTGCAACTGCGGTGATTTCTATGGTGGCGGCAGAGAAGAAGGAGGCAACAGGGGTGGAGGCGCAGGCAATGGCGGCGGTGGTGTCGATGGCGGCAGTGGTGGTCGTGATGGCGGCGAGGCAACGGAGAAGATGATGGCGAAGGTGGTGGCAATGGTGGCGAAGGCGGTGGTGATGGTGATGGCAACAGTGACGGAGACGATGAGAGCGAAGACTGTGGTGGTGGTGACATTTGATGTGGCAATATCGGTAGCAATGTTGGTGGCGACGACGGTGGCCATTACAGCGGATGGCAATGGGCGATGGCAGAGGGTGGTGCAGGGCAGCGGATGGATGACAGAGGGCAGAGGGCGGGAAGCGGCAGGAGGCGGTGGCAGGCAGGAAATGGCGGACGGCGGGAAGTGGTGGAAATCAGAGGGCAGTAACGCGGGACATAAGGCGATGGCGGAGGGCGGCGAGTGGATGGCAGAGGGCAGAGGGCATGCAGCGCTAGCTTCCCGCCCTCCTCCGCTTCCCACCCTCCGCCATCGCCCTCCACCCTCTGCCATCACCCTCTAAGCTCCACCGCTTCCTCTCCTTTGCCACTTCCCGCCCTCCGCCGCTTCCCACCTTCGGTCGCTTTCCGCCCTCCACCTCCTCCATCCACCCGCCGCCCTCCGCCATCGCCCGTTACCCTCCGCCATAATCCATTCGATAACATAATCGATCTGATTGCAAAATTGTGCGGCACAAACGAGTTTTTTCCCCTGCATGACTTGATTTTGAAATCGGATCGATTACGTCATCAAATCCATTCGGTAACGAAAGTCGACGGATGATGGCGGAGGATGGCCGAGGGCAGAGAGTGAAGGGCGGAGGGTGGGAAGCGGCTCACGGTGGGAAGCGGCACACAGTGGCAAGAGGTGCATGACAGGAAGCAGTGAAGGGCGGAAAGCGAAGGGCGGAGGGCGGGAAGCGGCTCACGGTGGGAAGTGGCACACAGCGGCAAGAGGTGCACAACGGAAAGCAGTGGAAGGCGATGGCAGAGGGCAGGAAGCAGCAAAGGCTACAGCCCACAGGAGAGCAGCTTGGTCATGGCGATGAAGATGGAGGCGGTGGGAGATGGAGGTGGCAGCAGGGAAGATGGTAGCAGGAGGAGATTGAAGAGCTGACGGGGATGGCCACAATGCTTACATCTCCCCCGCTGATGCCTCCGTTTTTCCCATCGTCACCGCCATCTTCCCAGCCATCGCCATCTCCCCGACAACACCGCCTCGTCCGAGCGGGTTGTTCCACCCCGCCTTTCGGCAGTACACCTGCACTGCCTTAAGACGGTGGCCTGGAATATGATGTGCTACCCTTCCTCATTGGGAGGAGCTGGGGGCCAGGCTTCGGTCTTTGCAAAATGAACATAGAAATCGCGGATTCATGGTACTGTTGGTGCTCCTTCAGGCATGTTGTAACTACATTATTTGTTAGGGGGAAATTATTCCTCATTTATATTTGCTTTTATTTATCATTGTTTTTCCTTCTTTCCTTTTCCGGAAAATAGGCCGCGCCACACTTTCGCTGCAGTGCAATATGAAGGCGACCACGAAGATTGATTACTAATATGTTTGCTCGTTGCTTTTGCCCTCACTAAGCATATTGTTTACACCACCAGTACATGGCCTGAGCCAAGTTGCAAATCTAGCTGAGCCTCAACTAGAATTTTGAAGGCCCGCGATAGATAGGGCATCTTACAGGCCATTGGAAAAATGTCGTGCGGCGGCATAGGCCCAGCCTGCCCGTACACGGGCCCTGTCCCGGTTCCCCTTTACCTTTTCACAGAGGCTCATTTGAACTCTTCACAAATACTTATACTGATGATTTAACGAGCCTGCTTTTCTTGCATTTGTCGATGTCTTATTCCCGTGTGCGCAAAAACAAGTGGAGCTTGTTTTTTTGTGTTGCATCTGTTCCGTTACGCATCGGGAAAAGTTGTTTTTTGAGGACATTTTTGTGACAGTGACCAACACATAATTTGTGCGAACAATTTTTTTTTTTTGTTCTTTTGAACTTTTTATGAACTAGGTATTGGTGGTGTGATTGTGATGCCAGTTTTTTTTTTTTTTTTTTTTTCTCTACTTTTTATGAACTTTTTCTCTACTTTTCATGAACTAGATATTGGTTGTGTTGGTGTGATTGTGATGGCAGTTCACCATGTGTTGCTTGTGTTCCTCTCCTCGTGGTCTCCTTAACCTCCCGAGTACAACTTGGCACCATTCAGATGTGCCATATCCTTAGCAGCCCAGCATCTTTGTGTTATCGACGCCTGTGTCTCTGAGTGACCCCGACGTCGCACGCTGGTGTGTTTGTGATGCGTCTCTCGCTGTCACGCCCGCGTCACACGTACACTACAAGGGGGCACCCCTTTCAGAAGTTGCTCCCCACCAAAAAACAAAGAGCATCCCCGAGTATGCTAGCGCTGTCTGCTCTTATCATCACCCCTTGCATTTACTCTGGTTGGTTTGTTCGTTAGCAGAGTAGCCTGGTGTGTTTATGATGCGTGTGTCTCTCTGTTACACCGACGGTGTACGATCTTTGCGGACTGCGGATGCTGAATTCACCTGAGCCGTATGCCCAAGAATCCACTATGCTTCGAAGCTCTCAAATATACATCTCTGGAAGTTTTCTGATGACAATATACACCGCCCCATAGACCGGTTCTGACGACTCGCTACGACATCTTTGGATGTTTCTGCATAATCTCTGCCTCCATCTTTGGGAGTCCTTTTTTTTTTCATTCCCCCCCCCACCTTTTCGAGAGGACGCTGCTCCGATCGTTTCATGGAGAGCAACATGTACTGGGAACCGGGCCAAGTGCCCCTCATGAGAAACAGAAAACATATGAAGGTACCGGGCCCATTTCCCGGTTTCGGCTGAAAATAATCAAAATTTTTCAAATTCAGAAAATTACTAATTACTAATTTACACAAGTAGTCTTGAACCGCCACTGAGCATACTAGAGCCAAAGGCGACGGCTCTTTCCAGGGGCGACGGCTCTTTCCAGGGTCGTTTACGGTCGCCACCACATACTTCGAACAGTGCGAACACACCATTTCCCATTTGAAGCTGCCACATAGTACACACCATTTCCGGTTTAAAGCTGGCCACATGGTACAGCACACTGGATGCTTCCACCAAAAAACATATGAATATGCAGTCTTTTTTTCTTCTTTTTTTTTAAACACTTCCGTGTCAGTGCTGGTGGTGCTGAATGCAGTCTATTGACTCATTCTATTATACAGAAACAGGAAGTCATGAAGGACTCGCAGAACTATTGGAACAACACTGCAATGATCAACAGGACCACTGGGTGCATGTATACCCACACCAACCCAACGAAGATCTCCAACCCACAACCATATCCATCTTCGGGAGTCTCTCTCTCTCCGATCTTGGCTGCATCTTTGGGAAGTTTCCATGGCATCTCCACCTGTCGACTATTTCAGAAAAGTTCTGTTGAATCTCTGGCTGGCACCGTCAGGGGAAGTTCCTGTCAAATGTCGACCCCCCATCTTTCAAACTGCCCAATCTCTATCCTAAGTGAAACTCTGCCTTGATGTGTTATTAATGCGGGCGTCTAAATGCTCTGACAATGGATCGGGAGCGCGCCCTCCCACAGATTTGCAATATCATCCATCCTAAGGGGGTTACACTACCCATGTCCAAAGGAGGGAGCTAAGGGGGCTCAGATAAGGGGTATTCGACACACTAAAAGGGTTGCACTCTCCAACAGATCTGCGATGCGTGCACTCTCCTAAGCGGCGGTAGTTGACACCCAAAGATCCTATTGAATTTATAAAAAACATATAGAATTTAGTTTATAACTGAAAAATAACAATGGCAATTGTTGATCTTCAAATTCATTAATCATTAGCATTCATTACCTGTGTAGCACACCGAACATGTTCGGAGCTTTTCCAAACATCCGAACATGTTCGGGTGTTCGGCCGAAGGCCGCCTGAACGTGTCCGGCCGAATATACTCAAAAAAAAAAAAAAAAAAAAAAAGAAGAAGATTTTTTTCAAGTTTTTGTTTTGGTTTATGATTTTTAACTCGAGTTTCATTACGGATTTCAGCATACCTCCCAGGCAAAAGTTGTTTGTATTATTATTTGGTAATTTGACATACCATTATTGATTATTGACATATATTTTTTTCAGATTTTTCTGATATTTTTGTTAGCCAGGCCGCCCGGGTCCCGGGTGGCCAGGCCGTGCAGGGACCAAGGAAGGTCCCAGCAAAAAAA
>BFEA01000052.1:24460-36036 GCA_003427395.1 Chara braunii
AGCATCTCGCCATTGCCAGATCCCCCCCACATGGCCACTGCCTTGGAATTGGCCAGACCACGAATAGCCAGAATAGGTGATCCATCATTTCCTATAGTCCTGAGGGGTAGTGAGAAAGACAACTGCACCATAGAACTGCCCTGCTTGGCTGCTCCAAAGTTGTATTTACTATTTATCAATTATCCAGTCCAGTGTGGGCAGACAGCAATGGCAGCAATTAGCAATCTGCCATTGCAGCAATCTGTGTTTGGCGTGAGCCCTTTGGGAACGCTGGGCCCAGTTCCCAAAGCTTGCGCTGATCCATTGGTGGTGAGTGGGACGTTCTGGAAACTGGGCCCAGCGTCCCATATGTAAAACAGAACAAATCTTGTTACGGGGACCATTACCCGGATTCGGCTGAAGAAAACAGGGACTGCAGAATCGTCTGATCTCTCAGGAGGTACTGAGGTACTGCGAAGGATTAAGCGGGGGGATAAAGGCTGCCTCTTAAGCCTCAACGACGCCGCCAGAACCCAGTTGTATTGTTTTACTCGAAGACAGTGCAAACCGGCCACGTGGCACGTGCCAGGAAGTTTCCCTGTTGCTTTTATATATTATCTGGTTGTTCTTGCACTCCAATGTTTTTTGTCATTGTACAGCTGCGACCAAGTTCATGCTCTCGAAAACTTTCCCTTCACACTGAACATCTGCGTCTACAAAAGAAAAACAACTACGGCTTTGGGGGTGGGGGTTGAGTTTTGAATAGGCAAAAACAACATGAAACAGCAGTTATGTCACATGTGCAAAAAAAGCAAAAATACTAAAATAGGCTTAAATAGCTGTTTTTCTTGGCTGTTTTGAACTCTCAGGCCCTCTGCACATCACAGGTCGCCCTTGCCTTGACCACAGCCGCACTTGTCACGGAAACACATGAGTTAGTACCGGGGCCATTACCCGACTTCGGCTCAAAAAGGCAATTCCTTGAAAAATTCTCTATGACGACAGTCAGTGAGAGAGAAGGGGGGGGGGGGGGGGGGGGGGGGGGGGGCTGAGGGTAACCAGGGGCACTTCTCCATCTCCTCCTTGCTTTCTTTCTGGCCCTCCTGAGTAGAAATGAGAAAGAATTTGAGAAAAGAAGAGGGGGTGCCACTCTGACTGTGGGAGGCTCACCAATCTATGTACAGGGGCTTGATTCCGCCCATGCCAGGGGCCACCGGGGTGAGCTGTAGTCTGCTGTCTCGGCTCAGATGTTTGGTTCTTAGCAAGGCATTTGCCTGATCTGTAGTATTAGTATACTCTAATTGCTGACTTGGGGTGGCCTCTTCAGCCAGTTTCTGGCCGCCGGATGGTACCAAATGTCTTTAGCCTGCTGCGAGAGCTGTCTACCTACTCCCCTGCGTCATCCCGCACGTACATCGCAAGTCTACTATAGAGACGGGGGAAGAGGTCTGGGAAATCCTCGGGAGAGCGCATTATCGTGGTCCGGTTGTGGAAGGAGAGTCGATAGTCTCTTCTGATAGGTTCTCCGGGCCCTGTCGGTGTTCCTTTCCACTCCACTTCTGCCACCCAGCCCCCCTGCTCCCCGCCCAGCCAGTCTGCACAAAAGCTTCGGATCTTCTTTTTACTGTCTGAGGCTGTGTGCATTGCGTTCACTGTCTCCTTGACCTTCTCCCACTGCAGCAGCAAGTCTGTGCGGATCTGTTCTTTAATGGTTTCTGCGATTCCACCCACTCCAATCTATCCCCTTCCATCTGTAGGGTGCAGCACCGTCGCCAGATAGCCCAGAGGATGGCGTGTCAGCCCAGCTGAAGCATATTAAGAGCAAAGGTGCTGCCTTGCAGCGGTTTCCATTCTCTGAGCAAGAGGGGACGCCAGTCCCAGGGCCACTCCATGGCAGTGTCCCACTGGCACCAGATGCGGTCCCACCATCTCCAGATCAGAACCGAGCCTGGGCATGGGAGGAAGATGTGTTCACTGGTTTCCTGGATCTTACAGGAGGGATAGCCGAGGGAGCAGGATTTGCACCAAAAGGGCTGGCCAGACCCCGCTGTTCTAATGTGTTTCTGTCCATCAGCCAATTGTTTGTCACCAGGCATCTGTGTTCAATCTGCCATTGCAGGGAGGTTATCTTTGCAGGTTTGAGCTTGGCCCTCAAAACCAGTGGAGCTGGCACAACGAGTCCCTGCTGATGTTGAAGTGGTTCATATATAGAGTGATAACTTTCTCTTGGATGTCAGTCTTCTAAGCTTAACATGCCCTCTTTTCGGGGGGGGTATCTAGACCCACCCCACCAGGTATATTGTCAGGTGAGAGATAGGGGAGTCTGGCTTAAAGCACCGGTACATGGGCACCTGGGCCGCAGGCCCGACACCTCAAATTCTGGAGGCGCAAAACGAAAACGCGACCGCCGATCGAATTTATCAATGGCGGGCCCAGCGTTTGGCGTTTCGGCCTATTGTGGCGACAAGTTTCGGACTGCATGGCTGAGGTCGTGTACTTGTGGTTTAAAGGTTAGCCATTTATCATCCTTTGTATGGATGACCCTGATCCGGAATAGCGTTGTGCTTTCCACCCAAATGATTTCTACCGGCCCTGGTCTCGTGAGGACACATGAGTTTGGTGCAGGCGGAAGAGCCAGAGGAGGACCTCCCCATTTTCGTGCTTGTGAATCAAATGTCCCACTCTGATTCACACCCCAGCTGTCCCCACCCACTCACTCTGCTCAATGGATGGACCTTTCCTAAGGATCTATCGCCACTGGAGCGCAATGGAAAATCAAAACACCAGTTTGTTCAGGGACTCTGGTGGGATTTTGTGGCAGTTCTCAAGGGCTGGTCGAAGCTGCTGGTCCGTCTTCCAGACATTAGCCGCTCGGTCCCAGATGTCCCCTCCTGTCATGACCCCACACAGCATCGAAGCTAACTGCACGGAACGGCAGTGCAGGGCAACAACACAGCAAGCACAAGGGCAAACAAAGCAGCCGAACTACACAGCACACAAGCAAAGTGCACGGAAAGACAAGGCACACAGATGGGCAGCAAGGCAACAATGCACAAGCGTTTCCTGTGATTTCTTGGACGGAGCAAGCACAAAGCAAAACACTGACAAGGCAACCAAGCTGCATGGCAAACAGACAAGCAAAGTGCAGGGAAAGGCATGGCAAGTGGGTTGGCAGCAAGCCTGTACAAGGCAGGAGAGGAGGGCAGACAAGGCAGTCCACACATCGAACACGGACCAAAGCTCACTCCACAAGTCAAACCCCGCAGACTGTTGGCTACCACCACCCGCTGAGCCAGGAAGCCACTCCGACGAATGTCTTTCATCGCCCATGGAACTGTACCCACATACATCCCGAACAAAGCGATCCCCCTAAGTTAAATAGTGTTTGCACCCTTGGAGGCCCTCCAAACAACTAAGCACCGACTATTTAGCACTCCTTAGAGGTGCTCGCTTGCACAAGGAGAAAGTGCTTGGAAAAAGAGAACATACATGAAAGTTGATGAAACTGATTAACTGCGTGTGTGTGTACGTGTTCTCATATCCGCTAAACACGACTCCACAAGGCTGTTTTGTCAGACTATCCGCTAAGCACGACTCCACAAAGACGAAGCAAGAATGTGCCAGGCTGTTTTGTCAGATTTTCATTGGCTCATCATGAGGTTGAGCCCACCGGACAGTCCGCGCAGGATGCATTTGACTGATGGATAAGAACTCGCGACATCGCCCAGAGTTACCGATACCCCGAACAAAAATGGTGTAATGACCCGTCAAAACACAGACTGAGAACACTGCTGATTTCTGAAGTTCTGCCGATGGAATGGATGCCTTGCTGAGATTCCCGCATTCTGCTGTGTTTTCTAAGTCTGTTTGCGTGTGCGTGCTTGTGACCTGCGTGCCTGTCCGAGTGCTTGGCGGTATGAGTGTGTGTGTGACCCGCAAGGGTACTTGCTCGTTTGGTGGGCCCGTCGGGCCGGTACTTACCTGTGGCCGTGGCATTGAGGGTTGCAGCAGGGAAAACACTCGAGTAGCGGAGCCAGGGGCCCGTGATGCTTAGAGCAGCGGAAAAACACTCAAGTAGCAGGTAGGCCGGTACCGCACCCAGTAGCTGTAGATGTGCCGGGTACTCGAGGCCGAGCAGAAAAAGACAAAGTCGGCATTTTTAGAGGCCCAGTAGCGGTAGGCTAGGTCTAGGCCGGTACCAGTCCATCCAGTCTGAGTCTAGAGCCTGTACGTGCAATATCAGAGTCTGCAATGATGTTTCCCTCCGAAAGGCAGGAGGTACCAGTTGCTTGGGAGGCCGAGCGGCCTGGAAGTCACCGCCCAAGAGGCAAGCAGGCCGCTATATCAAGAGGCTGAGGCAAGAGCTCAGCCTCATTCTTCAGTGTGCAAGTTTGGCGACACGCTGCTGGAGTGCTGGCTGGAGTAGCGCTGGGTACTAACAGCGCTGCTGGGAGGAAGAAGCCGGGAGCTTCCACCTTGGCTATGGTGGAGCTCTACCGGTAGGAGGAGGAGGGAGAAGGGGACCAAGGAGGAGAGTGGTAGGGTACTTACCTGGCTATGGCAGACACCATCTTCATCACCTTGTTAGGCGCTGCATCTGGAAGGCCCCAGTGGGGGTAGTGCCGCATCAAGGAGGCTCGGGGCAGAGTCAGGCATGGCGGTTGAGTGGGCAGCGGCATAGCTGCATGGTGCAGCGACATGGCTGCTTTGGGTTGTCCTTTGGACAGGAGGCTGAAGCCTCAGTAGTCCGCCATAGCCTCGGCCTCTATGTAGAGGAAGAGGAAGGGTGGCCATGGCTATGGTGGACCTCATGTTGTGCCTGCAGTAGAAGTGGGATTCGGACATTGATTCTGGTTCAGTCATTCAACATTATTATTGTTATTTCTTGTTTGAATAAGAGGGGAGAAGATAAGGAGGAAGAGATTGGTTGGCGAAGAAGAAGAGCCTTGTTATTGGTCTATGCTGGAGTACATCATCTTCTTCTTCTTTCTTACTTCTCCTTCTTCGTCTTCCCTCTCTCTCCTCTCAAGTTCATTCATTTCTTTTTGCAATTGGATGGCATTGTACCTTCAGATGAATGTATACTTCGAAATTGGCCAGGATTGTAACAATGGTCGACTTTACTGAGTTTACTCACCCCAACCAGGCAATCCTAGCAGATTGTCGGTCCACCCCTGATGAGAAGTGCAGTACGTCTGAGAACGTAGTCTGTCACACCCACAAAACCCGCTCTACACAGCCACTTAGGCATGGGTACTCACTGGCATGACCGCGCACATGTGTGTGTATGTGTGTGTATGTGTGTGTGTGTGTGTGTGTGTGTGTGTGTGTGTGTGTGTGTGTGTGTGTGTGTGTGTGTGTGTGTTAGATTTTCACCACAGCAGCCCCTGTCCCACCCAGATGAGTAGATCCAAAATCAAAGCAGCTTTCCCTCTATTGCAGAAAATGAAGCACACTTAAGATGAGGCAATACAGCAATGAAACATTTTTAGTATTTTTACCTCTATAGCAAACAATTTGGGGGACAATAGATCAATTATATCTCTTTCTTAACTATATTTACTTTGGCTTTCTTTGGGGTACCCCTTTCAGTTGTTCTTGCAGCTCCCCTTTTACTGCGCCTCTCACGTAAGGCTGGCCATGTTGATTCTGGTTTAGCACCAGCTGCCATATCCCTGTGTGCCTTAACGGCACACTTGCACGTTATGAAAGAAGGCAGGGTGGAGGAGGAAGAATACTCCTATTCATTTTTCTTCAGATGTTCAGCTGATATTTTGTCTGTTCTCCTTATGATGCTCATTCATATGCATTTACTAGTAGTACGCAAGGGGAGGGGAGATGCGGTTAATGGAGGCTCGGATTTTCAGAAATTTGTCATGCAATTCAAAAAAAAAAAAAAAAAAAAGCCCTTTTTATTAGTTTCTAGTCAAACTTTTCATGCAAAATTGAAAATTTGCCCAACCCAAATTTCGGAAAATTTCAGAAATGTCAAAAATGCCAACAGAGGAATTTTGAATGGTCCAAAAGACACCAAATTTGACACACACTAAACCAAAAACAGGCAAAAAAAGAGAAATGAAAAACACAAAACATTTTACCCCCAAACCCTAATTTCAGTTTTCGGCCTGTTAATCAGGGGCTGAAAATGGGGGGTCCCCGTCAACCACTTGTGAGGAAGGAAAGGGGTAGAAGATAGAGTTGTATAGGGAGCGAGGGGCAGGGGAGGGAGAAAGAGTAGAGGAGGGAAAGGGAGGGGCAAAGAACAGAACTGTTAAGATCCTGGCCAATTTCGAAGTACGCATTCATGAGAAAGCACAATGCCGTCCAATTGCAAAAAGAAATGAATGAACTTGAGAGGAGAGAGGGAAAGAAGAAGAAGAAGAAGAAGGAAAGAAGAAGAAGAATGAAAGAAGAAGAAGAAAGAAAGAAGAAAGAAAAAGAAAGAAAGAAGAAGAAGAAGATATACACCAGCAAAGACCTATGATAATTCCCTTCTTCTCGCCAACCACTCGCCTCCTCCTTTTCTCCTCCCCTGTTATGATCCTGGCCAATTTCGAAGTACACATTCATCAGATAGTACAATGCCGTTTACTTGCAGAAATAAATGAATGAACTTGAGAGGAGAGAGAGGGTTAGAAGAAGAAGAAGAAGAAAGAAAGAAGAAGAAGATGATGTACACCAGCATAGACAAATGATAAAGCTCTTCTTCTTCGCCGAACACTGTCCTCCTCCTTATCTCCTCCTCTTTTATTTGCACAAGAAATAATAATACAATGTTGATGGGCTGAACCAGAATCAATGTCCGAATCCCTCTTCTACTGCAGGTATCACTTGAGGTCCACCATAGCCATGGCCGCCTCTCTCACTCTTCACTCTCATAGGCCGAGGCTATGGCGGACTACTAGGCCTTGCCCTGATGTCCAAATGACAACCCAAAGCAGCTATGGCTGCTCTAGCTCAGGCCGCCATGCCTGACTCTGCCTCGAAGCTTCTTGGTGTAGCTCTGCCCCAACGGGCGCCTTCCTGCTGCCGCGCCCACCAAGGTGATGAAGATGGCTGCCACCATAGCCATGTAAGTACCTGTGGCGCTCCCCCTTCCTCCTGGTCTTCTTCTTCCTCCATGTCCTTGCTCCTTCCCCAGCAGCCCTGCTCCAGCAAGCGCTCCAACCAATGTGTCGCCAAACTTGCACACCGACAATGAGGCTGGGCTCTTCGCCCGGCCTGGAGATATAGCGGCGTGCTTGCCTCTTGGGCTGTGACTTCCAGGCCACTCGGCCTTCCAAGCAACCGGTACCTCCTCCCTTTCGGAGGGAAACATCGTTGCAGACTCTGATATTGCCCGTACAGGCCCTGGACTCAGACTACTTGGACTGGTACCCGCCTAGACCTAGCCTACAACTACTGGCCCTCTAAAAATGCCAACTTTGTCTTCTTCTGCTTGGCCTCAAGTACCCGACACATGTACCGCTACTTGGTGTGGTACCAGCCTACCTGTTACTTGAGTGTTTCTCCGATGCTTCTAAGTGTCGTGGGCCTCTTTCCCGCCACTTGAGTGTTTTCCCCGCTGCAACCCTCAATGTCACGGCCACATCTAAGTACCAGCCCTTCGGGCCTCCCGAACGAACAAGTACCCTTGCGGGGTCACACATGCACTCAAACCGACAGGCACTCAGACAGGCACGCAGACTAGCAAGCACGCACACACACAGACTTAGAAAACTCAGCAACAAGCAGGAAACTCAGTAAGGCATACATTCCATTGGCAAAACTCAGAAATCAGCTGTGTGTCTCAGTCCGTGTTTGGCAGGTCCTTACAGAACAGAGAGAACAGAGAAATGACGAACTTTACAGGGTTCTCAATACTCACCGCTGGAGCAGACTATTCTAGGATGGCACAAGAGGCCAGTCAGTGTTTGGGTTGTGGGAGATTTTGAGTTGACGAGCATCCGTTGCCTATGGTAAGTGGCCACCTCTACAGACCAAACAGGACTGGTTTGGGTATGGGCTGTGGAAGCACCGCATCCAATTCTCGCCATTGCAGTTGCTGCATTGAAAGACGCAGCGTAGTGTGTGTGTGTGTGCGTGTGTGTGTGTGTGTGTGTGTGTGTGTGCGCGCGTGTGTGCGTGTGTGCGTGTGTGTGTGTGTGTGTGTGTGTGTGTGTGTGTCTGTGTGTGTGGTCCTGGTAAAGGGGTAGCGTCTAATATTACTGAATCTATCTGATTCCATTAGGATTTGAACACATGATCTGTTAGTCAAGAGTAACATGTGTGTACCTTCGAGCCACATGGGAGGAGCCTTTCTTGTTTTCTTCTTCATCACGTGCAAGCTCCCGCCTTTTCTAGGGGCCCTTCAAAAAGAAATTGCCCAAACGACTGGGTTCTTTTTCTTCATTTTTAATTTTCTACTTTCCATTTTAATATTGGTCTGTTTTTCGTTCACATCAGCACATGGCCACTGCAATGGCCTGTGTGCCGCAGCACAGCTGATTGGCTCTTCTTTTCTGCCTTGGTTCTTTCACTTTCGCTTATTTCTTTTACTGTTTGGCATGTGGAGACAGAGGACCACATAAAATATCCAAGTCTATGTGTAGATAGAAGGGCACTGTGTGTGTGTGTTTTAAATTTCCACCACAACAGCCCCTATTCCACTCTGACGAGTTGAGCCAGCCCAACAATTAAAGAACTTCACCTGTTCAGCAAGCAACATCAATCATAATAGAATCATTCAGAATTGTGTTTAGCTGTTGTTTCTTTGGGGGAACGGCTCCTCTGTTTACTATGCCTCGCACGTACAAGGCTGCCCACGTAGATTGTGGTTAAGCGGAAGCTGCCCACATCCCCGTGTGCCTTAATGGCCCACTTGCATGTTGTAACATGAGGAGGCAGAGTAAAGGGGAATGTATGCTCCTGTGCATTTCACTTCAGATCTTCATACTCCTGTGCATTTTCACTTCAGATCTTCACACTCCTGTTCATTTCACTTCAGATCTTCATCCTCCTGTTCATTTCACTTCAGATCTTCATCCTCCTGTTCATTTCACTTCAGATCCTCATCCTCCTGTTCATTTCACTTCAGATCTTCAGCTTATACTTTGTCTTTGTGTCTGCCGTTCGTCTTCATATTCCTGTTCATTTCGCTTCAGATCTTCAGCTTATACTTTGTCTGTTCTCTTAATGATGTTCATTTGTTATGTATTTGCTAGTAGCACATAAGGGGAGGGTGGAGGGAAAGGGATAGAAGGCGGAGTTCTACAGGAGTGGCGGAGTTCTACAGGAGTGTTGGGTAGGGGGAAGTGGAGTGCAAAGGGCAGGAGAGAAATATGTGAAGGGCAGGATAGAGTATGACATGCAAAGGTCAGGGGAGAGGTATATGACGAACTTTGCAGAATTCTAATACTCGCCGCTGGAACAGACCACTCCAGAATGGCACATGAGGTCAGTTAGTGTTTGGGTTGCATAAGATTTCACGTTGAGCAGCAGCTATTGCCTATGGTAAGTGGCCTGTGTGTGTGTGTCCAATATATCCATGGCGTACTCGCCATGCACCCCATGGAACCCATGGTACACCCGGCCCGCCCGTAACCAAACTAATGCTGTGTGCTGCCACTTTACTGCCACTTTATCCATGACCAACTTTCCAACGTGCCAGACATCTAGGCGAGAGGGCATGGGGGAGGCGAGAGGGCAGACTGCAGGCAAGCACACCAAGCAAGCAAACCAAAGAAACAAGTCCCAAAAGGATGCCAAGACCAGGCAGACAAGAAAAAGCATCAGGGCATACCAAAACCAAGCAAGCAAAAAGACATCAAGGCATAGGCTGGAGGGCACGGGGGAGGCGGGAGGGCAGACAACATGCAAGCACACGAAACAGGCACACAGGCACAGGAAGACAGACAAACCGAAAAAAAATACAAGTCCCAAGAAAGTCGAAGGACCGAAGAAATAAAAGCTGGTGATGAAAGATTGTTTCGTCGGAGTTGCACAGACTCATCAGGAGGCTGAACCCTTGACAATCTGCGAAATCTCCATATTTGATGGTTTGGGTCATGAACCCTTTGACCATTGTTGAAGGCCGCCTGTCCCCAAACGGAACATAGCACCGAGCAGCAACCCTGTGGAGCACCAGGCAACACAGTAGAGGCAACACGGCTTCACAGCGCCAAAAACGACTGCAAGGAACGACACGGCAAGCAGAAGACGGGTGAACAGCACAGCAACCGTGTAGTGAAGCACAAGGCAACACAAGCAAGGCAACCACACTGCAAGAGACGACAGGGCAAGCGGACCAGCAGCTCGGCAACCGTGCAGTGAGGCACAAGGCAACAACAACAAGGCAGCCAACCTACCAGGCACGCAAGCAGCAACCACGGAAGGCACAGCCAGTGGATGAGCAGCAAGGCAGCGGAGCAGCGAAGCACAAGGCAACACCAACAACGCAGCCACACCACACAGAGAACACATCAACCTGCAGAGAACCACATGTGAAGCAAGCAGGACAGGCAGCAAGGCAGCGGCAGAGCGCAGACAAGAAAGTCCGCACATCCAACACGGAGCAAAGCGGCACATGACCTACTCACATCACGATTGAACCCCGCAGACTGTTGGTTCCCACCACCCGCTGAGCCAGGGAGACACTCCGACGACCATCCGTCATCACCGACAGGCAACACAGACATCCCGAACCGAGCGGCCCCTCTAAGAGTGCAGTAGGCACTCCAAATGAGGACCCACCGACTGTTGGGCACTGCTAGAGGGTGCTCGGCTAGAGACACAAAAAGTACTCAGAAAAAATAAGAGAAAGAGGAAAAACAAACATACCTAAAACTGATTGTGTGTGTGTGTGTGTGTGTGTGTGTGTGTGTGTGTGTGTTTTGGATTTTCCCCACAACAGCCCCAATTCCACACAGGTGAATAGATTCAGAATCAAAGCAGACTTTTGTCCTATTGCAGATAACGAGAGCATTGGAGATGTCCAACATATTAAAGCAATTTTATAATTCGACAGTTTTTTGGTTGTCCTTGGGGTACCCCTTTCATTGTTCTTGCAGCTCCCCTTTTCTGTGCCTCTTACGCACAAGGCTGCCCACGTTGATTGTGGTTGAGCGGCAGCTGCCCACATCCCCGTGTGCCTTCACGGCCCACTTGCACGTCATTTCAGGAGGCAGAGTAAAAGGGAAGGTATGCTCCTGTGCATCTCTTCAGAGCTTCATACTCCTGTTCATTTCACTTCAGATCTTCAGCTTACACAGCCTTTGTGTCCGTCCTTCATCTTCATACTTCCGTTGATTTCATTTCTGATCTTCATATCGTCTATACTCTTAATGATGCTCATTCATATGTATTTGTTAGTAGTACAAAGGGAGTGGAGGGGAGGGTGGGGGGGAGGGTGGAGGGTAAGGGATAGAAGGCGGAGTTCTCTAGGAGTATGGGGCAGGGGAGGTAGGGGCAAAGGGAAGGAAAGAAATATGTGGAGGGCAGGATAGAGTATGACATGCAAAGAGCAGGGGAAAGGTGTATGACGGGTTTCACAGATTTCTAAATATTCAATGCTGAAGCAGACTTCTACAAAAAAAAAAAAAAAAAAAACCTATGGCGAG
>BFEA01000052.1:47808-58359 GCA_003427395.1 Chara braunii
CTCTAAAATCCATACCAAGACAGTGGGACAAGGGCAGATGCAGCGGGAGGGAAAGGATCTGGGAATTCTGCTAGAGGACGCATAGGTATTGAGGCTTCAATAGAAATCCAGTCATCAAATACCAATTTGTAGTCTCTTTTAATTTCAGCATCATCATCCACCGTTGCCCCATTCCATATGACCTTCCCAATTTTCCTTCCCTGGTTTCCGCCCAGCCAATTACGACTGAATTTTCAAAAACGTCTTTGGATTTCTGATATGTCTGAGAGAAATTGAACTTTTTCTTTTGTTTGAGACCATTTTGTTAAAATGTCTTTTTGAATTTGCTGTTTGATAGTCTTTGTTAAGTCCGGCCCATCTAGTCTAGCACCTTCCCATTCCTGCTCTCAAACCTTTCATCATTTTTCAAATTCTTTCAATTCACCTTCACTAACTACCTACCACTATTCCTAAGGCTTATACAGGGCACCCCTGCGAACACAGATTTGTTGTCTCCCTTCCAGCCATCAGAGGGGGTGCATGTTGCCCCCCGCCCCAACCATAGTGGTCAAGGATGGGGTGGGGCCACCGGTGGGGGTCCGGCTAACGCAAATACCGACTATTTTGCCAGTAGCTGCGCCTCCCTTTTCATCTTCCCCCACCCCCAACCGAATATCAGCAGTGTCTAAGGCCAACGGCAACAACAACCGCCAGAATTGATATTTTCATCTTTCTTTCTTCAACTGTATTGCTACCATTTGTTTTTTTTGGATTTTCTTTCTTTCCTTAGTACAGGCAGTACAGGTGGTACAGGTAGAACAGGTAGTACAGAGTCTACAGAAAAAAGCTTTATGTTTTACCCTTAAAAAAAAAAAAAAAAAAAAAAAAAAAAAAAAAAAAAAAGATTTAGCAAATGGAAACGGGAAGTGGTATAAACAATGCGGTGAAGTAGTGTGCATGGGGAGTAGGATGGGGTATAGGAGATTGTTGGGTACATCACACGAGGTGGACCCTCTGACCTGGGGCCAAGTCCCACTAGCAGCCTTGAGCTACCTCAACGCCTGAATCTGGACGTGTTTGTGGAGAAGTGCAGTTCAGGAAACTCAACACCAGTTCTACACATCTCGGCAAAAGGGTCTAGATTCAGGCGTTGAGGTAGCTCAACGCTGCTAGTGGGACTTGGCCCCTGGGCCGATGATGCCTCGTTCAGAGGTCTCACCTTTCTCTTTTGTGAGGGACGCCGGGCCGGGTTCTAGGCGTTGTAAAAACAAAAAAAAAAAAAAAAAAAAAAAAAAAAAAAAAAAAAAAAAAAAAACACTATCCCACACACCGCGCGCAACCCAGTCACACTCACCCGTGTTGGCCAAGGACCCTACTAATAGGGTCCTTGGCCAAGGTCTTCTTTCTCTCGGCCCCTTTTTGTTTTCCTTTCTTTGGGGGGGGGGGGAGGTGGGGTACCCCGTATCACTTCCCCAGCGAGGGCAAAAGCCAGAGATCCTTTACGGATTGGCCAGGAGATATGGCAGTGCTTCCACGAATTGTCTTCATCCTGAAACGGACGCTGATGTGGCAACGACCTACTGCATGCCCCGGAGCTCTCCATCCGCAGTTTATCCGATCTTTTTTTGTGTGTTTTTCAATCCAGTCCGGATACGCGCACAAACGACAAAGAGATTTTTTTAAATATTTTATTTTTTTTCTCTTTATCGTTTGTGCGCGTATCCCCGCCGGAAATAAATAAATAAATAAAAATTCAAGAAAGGAAAAAGAATTCGCTGGAGATGCCGAGTGGCGGCCGCTAGCAACTTGCTGAAATGTCCGTCCTTTGGCCCCTCCCTCCCCAAGCCTGCCCAATTGCCACTTTTCGGATCGTGCCAAACTTATGGCATGCTCACACTACGACTTTAGTCAACGTACTTGACCGCAATGATGGTCAAATTCACTCCAGGTGCTCCCTCCAGTCCTGCCTTGCTCCGCTGTTTTCAGACATGCTACAGTTTTAAATGACGACCCTGCCCCTGTTATGTCCTCTTCTCCCTCTCTGCCTACGGTTTACCGTGCAGTTTTTTTTGTTTTTTTTTTTTTGTTTTTTTTTACCGTGCGGTTCTGTTTCCGTTTGGCTTTAAATTTATATGTATTTATATATATTTATATATATAGTGTAAACAATATTTGAAAAACAAAACTTATGTCTCTGCCTACCATTTACCGGGCAGCTCTGTTTGACAATATATCTATTTGACGATATATATAGATATATCATATATATATATATCGTAATTAAAATTTATAAATATATATTCCGGATTATCGGATTGGGTTTGGGGAGGTGGGTTCGCTGGCGAGGAAGGAGAGTTTGAGAAACCAGACCGTAAGGAGGAGGAAGGGGGGGGAAAGGGGGAACGTAGAGAGCGCATTTAGGACGTGCGGGAGACGATCCGAAGTGACCGCAGTTCTGGCCCGTCGTATCGTCTCTGGCCACCGCCTCGCCCGCTTGCTTCTCTACCTCCTCCTGTTCTCTCTCTCCTTGGCCAGCAGGTGAGCAAGCGAGCAAGCAAGCAACCGAGGCAGCGATGGCGGCGACGACGACATTCCTTGGTACGACCACGCAGCTGGCTGCTTCGTCCTCCACGCAGCTGGCAGCGGGTAATCTCAAGGCCAGCCCGTCCAAGGGGAGCACACCCAACAACAACAGGGCGTTCGTCTGCCGCGCGTCGGCTGATGGCGAAGCCACGTCGCGCAGGGAGGCTTTGAGGATGGCCGCGGGTGTCATCGCCGCGGGAGTTTTCGGCCTCGCCGGAAAGGCCAATGCCTCTATTACGGAGGACCTGCTCGCTAAGTCCGCCGCGAATAAGGTTCGTACCCCCCCCCCCCCCCCCCCCCCCCCCCCCTCCCCCCCCCCCCCCCCCCCCCCCCCCTCTCTCTCTCTCTCTCTCTCTCTCTCTCTGTGTGTGTGTGTGTGCGAGTCCGCGTACCGCAGAGGGTGTAGGCACTTGCTGGTCAACGACACAAAGCTGGGCAAGCTGCACTCGAATGAATCCGGAAGACAAACGGAAGAAATGTGTTCTTGAGACCCTTGATGAAATTCAGAGCATGATGGGGGCATGAGTGGTCGAGAATTTTCCCCAAAATACACACCCCCCCCACACCCACACTCACACACATACCCTTCCTGTGCATATATATAGCGCGATAGTAACCATACTCTGATCATTGAGGCCATTGAGACGAGTGGTCGTCCACGATGGCCCTCGCGTTGGTGGGTGCATAGGCACCACCCTCAGGCCATCCTCATACGAGAACTCTCTGTACCGAATACCGCCGCCGTAGTTGCAGCCAGATACGCGTTGGAAACTCCTCTAAAGTGGTGTAACATTAGAAAAACAGAACCCTTCCAGTCTCTTCGTCTTCGCAGTCTGGAAGGGGCCTCTAGTCTGTTTTTTCTTTTTTTGGTTTTGAAATTCTTGGAGCGTGGACCACCATGACCTTATTGCGCCCACCAGGATTCGAACACTTGTCAGTTTATTACGAACATCAGTCGCATGTGTGTGACGTTCCGTAAGCCACAAGGCAGAAGCTGGCAGGGACATGGTTCCCCCATGGGTTTCTTGTTTGTTTTCCTCCTTTCCCCTCCCCCCCCCTTGGGCCCCTTCCCCTTGGACATCTTCTTCTTTCGATAGACAGAAGCTTTAAGCAATCGCTTTGGTTTCCCCTCGTTCTAGTGTCGCTTTGTCGTTCTAGTGTCGTTTGTAAGCCCTAGAAAGGCCCACGTAGAGATTGGGTCCCTGCCGGGCCCACCCCTGTCCCCCACCAGAGCTCTGCAGTCTGCACCTCCCAACTAACCCCTCCACCAGTTTGGCACGAAGCCGAGGATTGGCCTGACCGGAGGGGAGGATGAGGTGCAAGGGGGCAAGTGGGCTAGGGGGGGGGAGGGAGGAGGGGAAGGGGGGAGGGGAAGGGGGAAGGGCAAGGCAGCTTCCCACACCCCAGAGATCGATAATTTACTTGTCAATCATCGTTTCCGAAGGGCGATGACATTGACAATGCATGGAAACAATGTGAAAGCATACTCACACTACAGGACTTTCCAGGATGTCTCTGACCGAAATTGCGGCTTCTCCCGCGGCTGCATCTGGTGCCACTGGTGTGAGTATGCCCTTAGTGGTTATTGACGCCTCCTTCCTCTCAAAAGATGCAATCAATGGATAGGAGATTAGATTGCAGTGGCTCTCGTCTTCTTCTCTTGTGCTACAAGAATAGCGTGCATGCGGCACGTCATGCGTGCGTATTAAGTATTTACCAAAAGGTTGTGTGCATGCATAGATTGATTTGTTTTAGTCGCACCCATGCGCATGATTTGACATGTAGTAGAAGTGTTTGGGGAGTACAATGCTTTTGACGTCAACTAGATGTTTTTCGCACTGTACAGTGCTGCTGCTCTCAACCAAAGGGTTGTGTGCGTGGAGCTCTGCACACACGTATCAGGAGAAGCAGCATTCCCGAGGGGAAAGGAACAGGAAAAAGAAGATCATGACTATCAAAGAAAAAAAAAGGAGAGAAGCAGCATTCCCGAAGTTTCCACGGTCTTCCATTTGGGCAACAACTGGGTCAACATTATAGAGAACAGGAAAAAAAAAAAAAAAAAAAAACCGACAAGCTTAGTAAAATGTCCACGATGAGAGTTTGTGCGTGCTCACGTGCTTGCGAACGTACGTGCACACGTGTGCTTTATACGTACATGCACACGCATGGTTCACACATACACGCGCACGTATGTGACTCAGACGTAAAAATAAACAAATCAGTGAATTCAAAAAGATTCATACGTACACGCGCACGTACGATTCATACGTATGTGCGCTCGTACGTGCATCTCCGAACCAGAAGCAATTCTACGGCCAGGTGCATGACTTGCACGAGCGGTTCGAATCAAAATTTGCACGTCATGCAGCTGTACGTGCTTCACGAGCAAGCGAGCGAGTGTTCGGTGCTCATTAAATGCCACATGCATGCGTAATGATGCGTTGTGCATGAAATCTCACGCGGACGCACGCGGCGTGACCAGTGGGTTCATCGCCGTAAGTAAGCGATGGACTCGTCCGTCGGCACTACGCCAGCAACGCCTGCGACTGCATGTGCGTCGCTCTTTCTACGTACGACCATGCAGCACGTACTCCAATCTACGTACAACCATGCATAAGCGTCGTTCTTTCTACGTACGAACCATTCAGCACGTACTCCAATCTACGTATAACCATGCATGCGCGTCGTTCTCTCTACGAAACTACCATGCAATGCATGTGCGTCGTTCTTTCTACGTACGACGATGCATGTCCGTCGTTCTTTCGACGTGCGTATGGCCGTCATGCTGGTGGACTTCATTGGTATGCCTTCTTGCCATACCGGACGTGCCTTAAAACTCTACGTAGCTACAGCCTGCATGCTGCATGCATGCATAGTCGTGCTGTAGCCGCGTGCATGCGGCCAATTACAACAGTTCCCAGTGTTCCCCCCAATAGAACGTGCTGTCGTAATGGTTGCATCTGACTTGAAGACAATGCTCAATGCGAATAAAATCACCTTCCGTGGTAAAGCGAGTCCGCGCATGCGGCTATCATTATGTAATCCGGGAAACAAAGTACGTGATACGCAAATGAAGAATCATATGATACAGGGGCAAAAAAAATTGACGGCTGTCAGAACTAAATTCGACACTCCACTATCGAAAGGCAAAAAAAATCGACGGCTGTCAGAACTAAATTCGACAGCCTCCTTTGGACATTTTGGCCCCCTTCAGCCACACAGCAGTGACACCACTGCACTGTAGAATGGACGCACTTGTGAATGCAAGATGGAAAAAAGACGAACGCGCCTGAGGGTACGACAATCATTATTCTGTTAGTCCATCCCGCCCTCACGCCCACTCACCACATTTCGACGAGGAAGTGACAAAGATGAAAGGAAAAAAAAATTGTTTAACTGCTGGTACACCACTTATTTGTTCAATGGCGCGGCCGAGGACTGTTGAAAGCATCGGATTGTTAAAATAAAAAAAAATAGAATAAAAAAAAAAACGGAGAAAAAAAAAAAAAAAAAAAAAAAAAAAAAAAAAAAAAAAAAAAAAAAAAAAAAAAAAAAAAAAAAAACAAAAAAGCATCGGAGTAACAGTGACAGGCTGGGCCCCGAATACAACGTACGGTCATTCTAGCTGTATTTGAGGTCTCTTTCAGTCTAGATACAGCTATAATGACCGTACGTTGTATTCGGGGGAAGAAGGTAGGAGAGGCATTCTCTGACATCTTGCGAATTTTCTTCCGGCCTTCAGTTTTTTCGGCACTGTCAGGCTGCATGGGCAAGAGAAACTATCGAAAACCGTGTTTGGACAGTGGTGTGGCGAGCCCCACAGTCGCCGGAAAAAAAAAAAAAAAAAAAAAAAAGTACGTAGGTACGAACGCACATGCACACTTCCCCGCGTCCTCTGTTCGCCGATGTGGTCGCCGTACAAACAAGATGGTTTTTTTGTTTGTTTGTTTTTTTCTCTCTTCCTTGCGCAGGGGCCCTGCTAATCTTCTCGGTATCCGTTCCAATTTTAACGGATGTCCCGAAGGACCAAACACGCCGTTCTAAACACGACGTTGACGTGTCAGTCTGACTCAGTCATACTGTGTGGCAAAAAGAGATACGTGCATGTGGGCTATATACACGCATACGGCTCACATGACCATGTGAGAGTACTCCCTGTCCGTCTATGGTATAGAAACTCTCGTAGATGCTGCCAGTCCCCGCGTAGGCCGGCAGTCGTAGAGCCTCATCGTCTTTTTCCTCTTTTTAAAAAGCTATATTCTTCTCTCATCTATCTCATTTTTCTTTGTTAGTACTCATCTATCTCATCCTCTCACTACAGTCTTCCCCCGAATACAACGTGCGGTCATTATAGCTGAATTTAGACCGAGAGATACGCCAAATTCAGCTATAATGACCGCACGTTGTCTTCGGGGGAAGACTGTAGTGTATATGTCGTCTTCAGAAGAAGTGACGTTGTGGATGAAGCTTCTGGGTACCTTTTTGGATAAGCTTGTGTGGATAAAGGGCGTCGCTTCACCGCCATTCACCAAAATTTTATGTGGAAAATGAGAATTTCGATTTAATCTTCCGCATAGGAATCTTACTCTGCCAATTTGAAATTGTTGTCTTTTTTGTGCTTGTTGTTAATGGTATAGCGAGGCCTACATGTTTAGGATAAACCACACCACCGGCCCCCTCTTTTGATAGTACCCCCCGGGGCCAAGTCCCACTAGCAGCGTTGAGCTACCTCAACGCCTGAACGTGGACGCTTTTGCGGAGACTCGGATGTGCAGAAATGGTGTTGAGTTTCCTGAAATGCACGTCTCCACAAACACGTCCAGATTCATGCGTTGAGGTAGCTCAACGCTGCTAGTGGGACTTGGCCCCCGATGAACTGTTGAAACGCTGACCTGACTCCTGAGTTCGAAAACCAGCCGGAACTGGATGAATGGTTTCTTTTTCCCCCCACAAAAAAATGACCTTTTTTTATTGCGGGCCCCAGTGCCCAAGGCAATACATCCGCAAACGCAGGCCGATGTTAAAATTTTCGGATTGGATAGGCTTCTTTTGTGTAATGCTTTGGATAAGTTTGTGGGTAACTTTTTTTTTTTTTTTTTTGGATAACAACAGTTACTCCGGATTTACCCAGGGGCGAATGTCAGACAAGTTAACAACAGTTACTCCGGACTTACCCAGGGCAAGCCAGTTTCAAATTGACGAAGATGATATCTCAAGGCCGTCCTCCTTTCAAAAAAGAAAAAGAAAAGAAAAAGGAGAAATCTTGTACTAGATGAGCTTGTGCTCAAAGTGGAAGTCAGGTGGGGAGCAGTCCCCGCAATGCGGCCATGTTCTCTCTCGTGAAACCACCTAGCACACAGCCCCAGCCCCAGCCCCAGCCTTGCAGTCCGAAACTTGTCGCCCACAACACGGCCAAAAGAAAAAGAAAAGAAAAAGGATAATCTTGTACTAGATGAGCTTGTGCTCAAAGTGGAAGTCAGGCAGGCAGCATCCCCTGCAATGCCATGTTCTCTCTGGTGAAACCACATAGTACACCGCCCCAGCCCCAGCCTTGCCGTGCGAAACGTGTCGCTCACAAGACAACGCTGCCGAAACGTCAAACGCTGAGCTTGCTGAGATAAATTGAATCAGCGGTTAGTAGCCTGTTACCATCTACCATCGCCTTTTTTCGTTTGGTGCTAACTTGCCTTCCAGATTTCGATGTGTCAGCCCCGCAGCCCAGGTGCCCATGTACTGGTGCAGCAGTGCTTGAACACGGTTCTGGCTGCTACGGGGTTCCCTGTATGACTATAATTAGTATCCCTGTATGACTATACTTAGGATCCCGGTATGACTCTAATCACTAGTTACTGTAGTGGTAGGTAGGTAGGTAGACTGCAGTGAAATTGAGAGAACAACGTAGGGGGAAAAAACAGAAAAAAAAAAAAAATCAGAAAAAAAAGAACAAAAAAAAAAGCGAACAGATGGCCATAAAATGAACATGCAAATTCATCATGTATGGAAGGTCTGGTGTGTTTGGAGGCAAGTGGAGCTAGAAGGTCACAAGGATGCTGCAAAGCCAAAATCAGCTACGGATGGAGGGGCCTACCTCCCTACCACCCTCGGTCACGGTACACCCCTGCAATGCTGAAATACGGGCTCAAGTTCCAGGCTTCCAGCCCAGACAGTCCTCTAGATGAACAGGGCAAAATCATTATGAATTGCTCGGGGCGGTCAGTTCAGTGATCATGATATTTCAAGTTAAAGGCCGCCCAACAGCTTTTCCCGCTGTTGGGAAAATGGGGAAATTCAACATAGACTGCTGCTAAAAATCCGAGGACTGGGCCCGACAGCGCCCGCCATTTGCCATTGATAAATCTGATCGGCGGCCATCGTTTTTCTCTTCTGCCTCTGAAACGATTGGGCATCCCACAATGGGACAATGAGGCCAACGTAGTGGTGGTTTTTGTTTTTTTTTTAAGTTGAAAAACATTAAACTTTTTCAGCTGCGGATGTTTCCAAGAGTGTACATGAGCTTGTGTGTGAGCTGGTGCGTGAGCTGGTGCGTGAGCTTGTGGATGAGATGCCACAGTCACTAGTCTGGATTTTTTATTTTTATTTTTTTCTAAATTCTAAGCTAATATTCTTCTCTTATTTTGTCTTTTTCTGATTGTTTGATTTTTTTTTTTTTTTTTTTTTCTGCAGGACTTGAATGACAAGAAGAGGGCCCTCACCAGCTATGCCAATCTGGCACGCGCGTACACTGTGCAGAATGGTTCCTGCGCGTTCCCTGACAATTTCACCGGCTGTCAAGACCTGGCCAAGAGACAGGTAACCTAAATTTCAAATCGATCCGCCTGACCACCTCTCACCTCTTGAATGTACTTTGTATCTGCCCATTCTTCCTTGAAGTTCCACCCCATTCTTCCCGGGCCCGGGCCCGGGCCCGGGCCCGGGTTTCTGATTCCCCCTCAGGGTTGAACCCATGATGATGTCTTTACTAGCAGTTCGTACATGGGTGCAATTCAGCAAAATTGGGCCATTGGGCTAGTACCTGCAGGGGCCCTATTATGGGAGACTTTTCCCATCTTTCGGATTCTTTCCACAATTCCCCGCTGTTGTCGTGCCTGTCTTCCTTGTCCGTCCATCTATATGCCTGGTGTGGCATGTTTCTTTTGGCTTCCTTTTCTTACCTCGACCAGGGGCGAGGCCCCACTAGCAAAGAGGGTTTGATAAATATCCTGAATCTGGTCGTGTTTTAAGCAGAGATGTGGAAAAGCAGTTCAATCTCGACAATCTGCACCTTTCCACAAACAAGTCCAGATTCAGCCTTCAGGTGTTCAATCCAATCCTCTTTGCTAGTGGGACCTCGCCCCAGGACCTGGATCCCACACTACACATCATGTTGTGAAGTTGGTGGCAGCAGGCGACGGATTGGAAGCGGTCGTTGTGCCTCTCAATCGGAGGCCGCGTCGCGTCAGCCCTCGTGACCGGAAGGTCGAGCCAGCAATATGGGAGATTTTCATTGGCGGTCGGGCTGGGGGGAGGGGGGGGGGACCACAGATAACATATATTTTTTTCACATTCTTCTGAGAACTTCTTTTTTTTTTTTATAATAATTTTTATGTTCGCGTTCGGAGGGTTTTGGGCGCTTGTTCGCGTTCGCGAACACGGTGCTACGTAGGTATCAACCAAAAAAAAAGCTTTTCTCTACTACGTTGGGAGTCCTTTTTGGTCATGGAAAGGACCGAAAAATCCCACCCCTCTCGCTCTTTCGCACCTGTCATACAAAGAAAAGAAATATGAGACAATGTTGTGCAGTCCGCATCTTAAACCGCCAGTATCTACCGGCGCTACCGGTCGGTGCGGCCTTTAACGTGGGTACCGCCAAATAGGTCTGCCCTTCGGGTCCATATTCATTCGACCCGGGCGGGTACGAAAAATGTGGTAGGTAATTAAATGGTTTAAGTGACTGAACATGGAAATTACAACATGCCATGTCCTTGTGAC
>BFEA01000052.1:68394-97099 GCA_003427395.1 Chara braunii
TCTCTCTCTCTCTCTCTCACACACACACACACACACACACACACACACACACACACACACACACACACACACACACACACACACACACAAACAGACACACACCTCACTTCCTCTTTCACCTCCCCTCTCTTCCGTTCACTTTGTGTCTCTCTCCCACTCTCACTCCTGCTCCTCTTTCCCCCTTGTTCCACTGGAGAACAGGAATTGAACCGTTCACCCCTTTCTGTCTTCGCATTGCAGATCAGGACACCCACTTGGGACTGTAGCCAGCCATACAAAGATTGGACCACAGCCATTGTACTGCCGCCATACAAAGACAGGACAGGGGGTTACCGATACATGGCCTTATACTCACAACATGGCGGCTGAATATGTCAGCATGTTCCATAGCTGTGCCTCGGAGGAATGCGACATCAGCTGCTGTCTCAAGCTGTTTCATCTTCTTCTGCAACTCGACAGCCATCTCAGAACACCGCTGCTCTAGAAGTGCCAGGGTGTTCGGGGCAGAATCCCGATACCTAGCAAAGAACAGGCACAGCAAGAATGCAACAATCCCGTGCACAATAAATCCGAGGTTAAGCAAACTCCACATGATAGTAGTGGCGTAAGGATCAGAGTTCACTCTTGGGGTTAATACTCTTAAGACTCAAGAGTCCACTGATGCAATCGCTGCACAACAGAAAGACCAAGCATGGCCGAGACGGTAGGAACAAAAGAAAAAGAGAGAGAACTGGGAGAGCATGGCTGCATACCGATGCAGGGAAGAGGGTCAAAGAAAAGGATACAATCATACAATGACATATGCAGATAAATAAGGAACGTAGTAAGGTTCTTCAAAACAGATGCCGCGATGATTTGTGGAGCTCGATCAAAGAAGACGGTCGTGTTAGTGTTGTGCAAGCAGACAAGTATGGAAGTAAAATTAGTAAATTCAGGGGATGCTCATATCACTCCCCCTAGCGCGGTAGCATGGTTAATAAAAAAAAAAAAAAAAAAAAAAAGGATAAATTCAGTTTCTTCACAACCCGTGAGTCATGAACTATGTTGCGGGATAAGGTGTTGAAAAATGCACGCAGAAAGGCTGAGGATAAAAGACTGGACTCAGTGGGAAGAGTGGAAAGGGCACAAACGTTTACGCAGATCCCTTCCCACGATTTTGAATACTTTAGCTGTAGTTCCAAGTGTGAATTTTGCTGCGCACATTTTGGCCAGAGAGTGACGTAAAATAGTGGAAAATTACCACATGATACGGCGTCTGTTCTGTGCAGCACATCGTTGCCATGTCTTAGCGACACAAAACGAGGGTTGCGCTCGTTATAGGACTTAACCCAACATCTCATGACACGAGCTGAAGACAGCCATGCAGCACCTGTATGAAGTCAAAGTACATCTTAGTCCCATTCGTTGAGCGCACAACACACGAAGAAATGTCCTTAACTCTCGAGTATGCGACGTGCTTGGTTTCGCAGTCCAAGTCCGTCGATTTAGGCTCCTAGTTCTCCCATCGCCGCATAATTTAATCTATTTCCGAAGGGTACGAAGTCAGTAGATGTCAAAGCAGCCAACACTACTTAGTTAGTCTCACCTGACCACCGACGGTCGTGGTGTTGCTATGAATCCTGTAGACCATCTTCGGGTTTTGTGACAAATCGGGGAACCCTAAACCCGACTTCTTTTATTTCCAAGATCCACAGAGATGAAACGGTATTCACCAATTCGTGGTAGCTGAGGTAGATCCCAGGGTTCGATCCCTAGTTCTTACCTTGCCTGTGTACAGTATCTGTGTCTGTCTCTTATACACATCTAGATGTGTATAAGCACACACACACACACACACACACACACACACACACAACTTAACAAATGAAGTGCAAATTTGCAAAACCCTTTTTCAGAGAAGGCTGCCCTTCTCAAGTGAACGAGATCATCACACTGAATACACTCCAAACCTACTCCTCACAGAAAACACTGATTGAATTGATACAATATACAGATTCACAATCTAACGGTCATGCACACCCTACTGTGTCACTACCTACACACACGCACTGTGTGTGTGTGTGGACAAACATGCCTCCCTCCCAATCCCCCTTCCACCCTCCTTCCCCCTCGCACCCTTTTCGGCACTGCCACTTTCTCAGAAATATGATGGAACAGACTCAAAGTGCTTTGGCGAGCTGGCGAAACTCATCCTTGCATGTCTTCAGCGTCTCAAGGCGCTTGGCGAGGTTGGCAGCCTCCTCTTCCATTTTCTCCATTGCTCCAGGTACAACAAACATCTCCATGAAGCTCTCATCACAGCAGGCAAAGAGTTCCAGGAAAATGGCAGTGCGAAGCCGCGTTCGGCTGTTCACAAACGGGACGGCAACGATAAACAGAAAATCACCACACACACACAGAATGATTACACAGACAGATATGATGAAGCATGGAGAAAGTCAAGACTCACCTTTCCTTACCTCCCCCTTTTCACCAAACGAACGAAACATTGAAATCCTAACCTTCGTAACCTTCCACATTGAAATCCGATGTTTGGCCAGCCTTCCTTATTTGCCAAGCAGATTCATTCGACAACCAAACAAACGAACAAACATACGAACAAACAAACAAACAAACAAACAAACGAACAAACAAACAAACGAACAAACAAACGAACAAACAAACGAAACATGCAAAACATGCAAAAAAGTTGAAAAAACAAAAACAAACCCAAAAGGATCAACAAGCAATGAACGAACCCAATAAACCAAACCTCAACCAACCCAATAAACACAACCAACTCACAAGCCGAACCAACACAAGCGCAATCACCAAAAAACAAACATCCCAGGCCACCCAAAGCTAACCAAGCCAGACCGACTCTACTAAACCAATCCAGACCACCTAAACTAAACCAAACTAAACGACATATTAAAACAAACTAAACCATATTAAACCACATTAAACCAGACTAAACCCTAAACCCTAAACCAAAAGCCAAACCAAACTAAACCAAGCCAAACCAAAGTTACCAAACAACCAACCAACCAAGCAGAAAGACAAAGTTGACAAACCAGACAGCCAGAGGAAACAAAAACAAACTAAACAAAGCAAATGACAACAAACTAAACAAATAAAACAAACAAACAAAACAAACAAAACAAAACAAACAAGGGGAAATTATCGAAATGCCCCTCCAACGGCCAACTTCCCGTGTCATGCCCCTGGGGCCTCTGAAGTTTCAAGCAGACCCCTGTCAGTGAGGGGTGTGACTTTCCAGCATGCCCCTGTGGCCGTTGGTGGCACTCGCAGCTGTTCCCCTGGCCCTGGGAGGGGAGCTACCGGGGCATACTGGAAATTTGGAGCCGGTGCCGACAGGGGCATATGGAACATATTCGAGGCCCAGACGACACCAGGCGTTTTTGAAACTTCAATCGTTGTCAGAGGGGTGCGACAGGGTAAGTCAGCCGTCAGAGGGGCATACCGCAAATAGATGGAAGTCAGAGGGGCATACCACAAATCACTGGAAGTCAGAGGGGCATTTCGAAAACTTTCCCAACAAACAAACAAAACAAACAACCGAACAAACAAGCAAATAAAACAATCGAACAAAACAGACGAGCAAAACAAATAGCCCAACAAACAAACAAAGCATTTTTTTGACTGCCAGATGATAGTTTGTGCCATTTGTCAGCAGAAAGCAGACTTGTCTGCCGAATACGGCAGATAGTGGAAACAGGGTTGGGTAAGTGGGTGAAGATGGAAGCAACTTACCAAGGTGTCAAGAATCCTGTATTGAGAGTGGACAGAACCAGCCGATCGACGAGCACTTCTCGAATGAGCTTGAACTGATCCGATACGCTATCGCACACTTCTGCATAAGCTTGTCTTACACCAGGGTTGTCCGAAAGGCGACCTCCTGTGCCTCCAAGGATCACGCAGTCATCAGGGTCATGTCGCTTCTTCTTCTCTCTTTTCTGGAGCCGACTGTTTCCAGCCGCACCCCCTAAGCGGGATGACCTCCCAGATGCCTCTCCAGTGCTTTCCGTGCTGGGTCGTTTCCGAGCCGGCGAGCGAAGTCTCATCTCACCACGGCCGCTTGCGGCTGCGTACTCACGCCGTTTCTCTTTTCCCATCTCAGCCGCCTGATCAGGCGAGGGTGTCTCCGGGACAGTCTCCTGGCTTTCGCGGAACTGCATCCTCCCGGGACTCCTGGAGCCTCGCTCTCCTCCCCCACCGCCTCGGTGGCCTATTCCATTTGCCATGGCCGACATCGTTGGACCTGCTCCCAAGGCATCCGCTGCCACATTTTCCACTCCTGTTTCGTCATCGTCCACAGAAGAGTCGATACTTCGGCATCCATCTTTTCCACTCAGCCCTACAGCAGCACAGTACCCAGCCCTGCTGCGCGTCGACCTGCTGTCAATACCACTGAGCTCATCCCTGCTCCGTGCAGGCACATGTGGCACCCCGATTTGTGAGTACAGGCTGGTCACAGTAGTGAGGTGATTCCTTGCTAGCTCCTTGCAGGTCCTCGCTACCTCATTGATAAATTGATTGTACACTCGTCGCAGCTCTGATTGGTAGACGACATAAGGGGCAAGTGTTTTCGAAACTGCAGCAAAAACAGATTCAAGACAGCGGGTGCAACAGGAAAGAGGACCCGATCAGTAGTAGAGGACACGAGCTTGTCAACATGCTCACCGAGTATTTCAGCAAGGAGGTGGCAGCAATGTAAAGGGGGGGGGAGAAGGGTGGGGTTGAGTTGAGTGGGTGGGTGGGCGGGGGTGTGAGGTGGGTTTGTTCAAAAGGTATGAAAGATAGATCTCTGACTTCACCAGACATTAAATGAGGAGGGGGGGGCAGGGCGGGGGGGGAGTTGACTGGGTGGGTGGGGCTGTGAAGTGGCTTGCAGTCTGCAGACATAGGAGGCAGACTGCAGGCTAAGCCAACACTCTGAGGCTGCAGTCTGCGTGTTATGTTTGCAGACTGCCTCTGTTACGAACTTCCGCTCATCACCTCACTTGCACACTTGATTGAGATGAGATCACACTGGATTTCAAACCCACAGAAAATCGGAATTGAATAGTCACCTACAAAATAGTTGATGAAATCAGACAAAGGTGATGGATAATTGAAGGGCCGGCCTCCCTGAGCAGTATGCAACAATCGGCTCGAGAAACCATCCAGTGAACAACAAGTTATCACTGGCTATGGCTGCTCTCTCTCTCTCTCTCTCTCTCTCTCTCTCTCTCTCTCTCTCTCTCTCTCTCTCTCTCTCTCTCTCTCTCTCTCTCTCTCCTCTTTGAGCAGTGCTGAAAGAAGCTCCTCTCTAGTCTCACCAAGCAGCAAAAAACATATGACGAATCAATTCTGAATGAGGTTTTTGGCCCAACTCATCACTTTTGAGGAGCAGCTGCTTGCCTAGGCCTACAGTGTCCACCTACCAAAAGAAAAAGCCTAAAACTACCCAACAAAAAGATCCTACCAGCTGCCAGGCGCGACGACGGGGATTGTACAAGTGGGGATGAGCAGGGCTACGGGAGTGGCTCAACCGTGCGGGACTCGTGGGTCCCGCAGGTCTACACACAACACAACCATCGAGGGGAGGCGGGAAGTGCGTGGTAGCCATTGCGGGAAGGAGGAAGTGCGTGGAAGAAGGTGAGAGGGTGAAGTGTCACAAAGAGAAGTGATGATGTGGCATAGGAAAGGAAAGTGATGGGTCATACGAACATCTGATTCGAAGGAATCATTGGTTGCAGGGACATCGACAAGCTGGAGGCATTGTGCTGTGATAGGTTTAAAGAAGAAGATTGGGACATCTCTTCGGTTGAGGCACTTCACTAAGATTGGATTCACGAACGAGGTAACTCGACACTCCTTTATATCGTCGGGGTGGAACTTCAACATTGGCCGTGGCATTGCAATTGACAAGAACAGAATATATCGGTCTTACATTGATGAAGTGAAAAACAATTGTCCTTACACTGGGAGGGCTGTTCGATATTCACCACAAGGGAGAGGGTGGGAAGAGAGGGTGACGTGACACAAAGGGAGGAGATGACATGGCAAAGGAAAGGGAAGTGACGGGTCACAAGGAAAGAGAAGGTGGGAGGGAGAGTGACGAGGGGATGACGGGGCATAGAAACAAGTAGTAACGGGCCATAAGAAGGGAAGTGAAAGGGAGAGGGACGAAGAAGGGACGGGGCATAGGAAGAGGAAGTCACGAGCCATAAGGAGGAAAGGGAAGCGGAAGGGAGAGCGGAGTAGAAAAGAAGGGAAGGTGATAAGGCGAAAGAAGAGAGTGAAAAGGGGAAGGGGGCAAGCAGTATAGAGTAGAACTCGATACAACCTGGGTTAATCGCTTGGGAGAAAAAAAAAAAAAAAAAAAAAAAAGGGGGGGCGAAAGGGGCAAGATAAGGGGTGGATGCAGCTTAGGAGGGAAGAGGGGTTGGACGGGCTAGGGGTGGAACACCCTGGTTCAGGGGGGTGGACGCTGCTTGGGAGGGTAGAGGGGCGGGTGGTTGGCTACACCCTGGTTCAGGGGGGTGGACGCTGCCAGGGAGGGAGAGCTGGAGGGGGTGGGGTGGACACACAAGGTAAGACATAGGGAGTAAGGGGCTGCCCGTAGTGGAGGGTGGTTAACTAGTCTTTGGTTCAAGGGCTAACACAGGGATTTAGAAAATGTCGTTCACATACGTAATGGCAGCCCATAGGGCTATGACTGAAAAGGATAGGAGGGAGAGCGAACAACTGAGGGTACAAGGGGAGGGGGGAAGGAGAGGAGAGCTACAATCAGCATCACAGAGCACGTCAAGCCCAAGCGTCAGGGTCAGCCAATCTAGGGCGCTGGGACAAAAAGCTCTTGACTTCCTGATGGAAAAAACAAAAATCACGGCGCCGGTCAAAGTCACAAAAGAGGTGGTCAAGGGCCAAGATGGAAAGGAGGAAGTGGACGTATGGGATACCCGGAACAGGATCTGCAGTCACTTCACGATCTCTATGCACGTCATGCTGTGTTATTTAATTTTTCAGACAAAAACAAGGAACTCTCTCTTAATGAAAAAAGAAAGTGGGTGATGGAGAGGCTCAGGGGACTAGAGCACATCCCAGGCATGGAACCAGAGGTATCATATTACAAAAGGGGAAGATTTACGGTAATGATAGTTTGTGTGGACCCAGCTTACGCTCATTTTTTACTATCCCTGGGTTCTCTCAAATGTCATGGGTCTGTGGTAACAATGCAAGCATGGAAGCCGCCTCCGCCACCACCGGCGGAAGCATCGAGACACAGGCAGTCTATGCTTAGAGATCATTTTTGGGTACAATTTGACAACCTATCGGAGGGTATGCATAGCTTTGTACAACAACGTCTGATGGAGGAATTCCCAAATAATCCAATCATAGAGTGGCTCCCTGCTAATCCGTACTTTCTAGCTCCGAATCATGAGTCAAGGGTGGTATGTTTGGAGGTTAAGTCGGGAGCTCCGCCAAAGTTCCCTGAGGCCTGGATTTTTCGCAGGCGGACAGAAAGAATTACTCTTTTTATATCCACAAAAACTAATCCGTTTTGCTTTAAGTGTAGAGGTAGGGGACACTTGGGGGATGCACTGCCCGCAGTCTGAGTCGGGGTCAGGAGGTAGTCAGCCACCGCCAAAGTTCCCTGAGGCCTGGATTTTTCGCAGGCGGACAGAAAGAATTACTGTTTTTATATCCACAAAAACTAATCCGTTTTGCTTCAAGTGTAGAGGTAGGGGACACTTGGGGGATGCACTGCCCGCAGTCTGGGTCGGGGTCAGGAGGTAGTCAGCCACAATTAAAACAATCAATGCTTGTTGAATCATACAACAAACCAGGGGTATGGTTCATCAATTCAGCACAATACAGGGGCTGGATCTTTGATGACAACCTGGACATTCCATGATGGGTGTGGGTTCTTCGCAGCGCACCAACGGTGAAATCGGACATCTACCCTCCATATGACAGTAGATGGCGGCAAACGGATGCAAAGAGAATGGTGGAACGAGACGTGGGATTTATCAATAAGCCCATGATAGATGACGCCTCATTGCTGGATGACGGGCAGAGACTACAGACCATGGCAAAGCTACATAAGGTGGGCCAAGCAGCAGAGCTGGCCTTCTTGGAAAACAGAAGAACAAGAGAGGAGGCACAGAAGTCAGAAGCGGAGGGAAGTTCGTAGGAAAAGGGGGACAATGGTGTGCAGGGAAGTAAGAACGGTTCAAGGAGTAAAGAAACGAGGGAGGCAGAGATGAAAGAAGATGACGAAGACAGGTCACTGAAGGGGAAGGGAAGGGGGGAGATGATAGCCCCTCTTAAGAGGAAAATCAATGACAGGGAATCAGTGAAAGGGGATAACTCATACCAAGGACCTAAGCGGGCACATTCAGGGAAGGGAACAGATGAAGCTTCCACACAGGGGGAACAGGAAAACAAGGATGATATGGAGGAAGAAGGCAAGGGGGAACAAGGATCTCAAGAGGAAGAAATGGAAATTACAACCTCTTCAGATGACACGTCAGCTTCAACATCAAAAGACCAGCAAACAGAACATGGGCCTTCAGCAGGCCGAACTAGCTCTACAAACGGATCACCTTCCGGTGATAAGGAAAACACAGCAGAGGACTCGGGGGGCGAGGGGGACGAAGGGGCAGGGAAAACGTCACAGGACTTAGATTGGGGACAGTGACAGGCGGGAGACACATTGAAGGGGAGGGCGAAGAAGGGGAGGAGGATCCGAAGACACTAGCACAGTGGATTAAGCATGTTCACAAGCTGACGTGGGAGAGACACATTGAATGTGAGATTTGTCTGGCACACCACAAGCATGTGCGCAATTTGAAACAAGCCACAGCAGTGGGGGATGACATCACAACAGCAAATAGATTTGAAAGACTGGAGAATGAGATGGAGGTTAATGAATTCCACGCTACGCAATTCCGATGGAAGGCTAGACTGGACAAGAATGACATCACGGTGCACAATGCGGGGCACGCCAAGCAGTTCATTTGGCCGGAGTCCTACCAGCCACAGGGTCTGAAGAGATCTGAACAGAAACGAAGGGCCCAACAACGAGAAGCGGAGCAATTGGGAAGCAATAACCAGGATTTGTCGGATTCCACTCAGGGGTTAGGGGTGGATGAACAGATGGAAGAGGAAACAAGGCAGGCAGCGATCTTGGAAGCACAAGTCGAGGTTCTCAGGGATCAGAACAGGGAATTGGGGGAAGACAATATAAATTTGCAAAAAATAGCCTATGCAAACATCAATGCAGCAGCCAAATTGTACACAAGACAAGACCCAGGTAAGAGAATCATTCTGCCCTACAGATGGAACAGCGGCAATGCTGATTGGGAGGTGGCCATCAAAAGGTCTCTGGCACTAATCACAGCGAAGGATAGTCACTGCGAGCATGATATATTGAAGGAACGTATCACAAAAGCTCTGCCCTCGTAGGCACACGTCATTGGGGATCTCAAGCATGATAGGGAAGAATGGGAAGACGCGGCGAGTGCAGCACACATGGTGCACTACAGGCTAGTCATGATCAAGCTGCAGGAAAAGGCAGTACTGGCTGAGGGATTGATCTGGATGCCATGGCAAGTGGTGGAGACGATCCCGTATGGACTGCTGGGGGGTCCGGAGGCGGCAGAATGGGTGGCAAGGGGAGCGGCCATAGTGACCAAAAGTGATGTGTTTGCATGGCAGCCGGACTACATCGACGAAAAGATCGAGATTTTGGCTACAACAGTAGACTGGATCCGGGTAGGATCCTGAGTAGGATGTTCGAAAAGGGTAAAAAAAAACATCATAGATCATGGAGACGGGATTGAGAGAGGGAGTGTATAAACGTAGAAGGATAGTGGATACTTCAAAATGTAGGGAGCCGGACCTTAGGGTCATGGCTTGGAACATCAATGGGATGGTACAGATTTTGGAAAACAAAGACAAGTGGGACAACGTAATGAAGTACTCAAACTGGTTTGGGAAGACACCTCCAGAATTCTTATGCCTGCACGAAACTCACCTTACGGATTCATCAGAGCATCAGAACATTCAACAGCGTATAGTAAGACAACTAAGGCAGGTTAAGACAAGTTTTTGGGCGGTAGCGGGCAGGTCACATTCAGCAGGTGTAGTAATTTTACTCAATAAAAGATCGCAGGCTGCAGATAGAATAATAGTACAGGATGTCATTTTAGATGAAGACGAAGGTCGGTGGATAAAGCTCAATTTTACCTATCAAGATGAGCAGTTCACGCTCATTACAGTCTATTGTCCTAATGGAGGACATCAGCGGTCGAAGATAATAGATACGTTACAAAATAACATAGACCCATCAAGACATCTCACATTGGCAAGAGATTGGAATGCTACTTTGGATCCCAGTAAGGACAGGCTACTAGGTGGAAGGTTAGGGTTAGGGGAAGGAGTGATGTGGGACAAAGCCCTATCTATTCATAACCTTATGGCGGCTACAGATCTGGTAGACCCAAATAGACTCAACAGCCAGAAGAGAAACAGTTCATGTATTACAAAAGGAATCGGAGTCATATTTCAGCATCAAGGATAGACTACTTCCGCATATCACAAGACATCGTGGGAACAATACACTCGGTGGGAGTAGGGGACTTACCATACTGTTCGTGCCTAGATCATAAACCCATATTCCTTAACTTCATTATGGACAAACATGTCCATAGAGGAAGAAGTTTCTATAAGGTTAATAATTCTTTATTAAGAACTAAGGAGTTGAGAGAAGTTATTATCCTAGTGTGTCTAACACACAATCCGGACACACAATCATTCTCAGACCTTATAGAAGCCTTGTCAGCAGCAACGGCAGCAGTATCCATACAGTTAGCAGCAAGACGGGCGGTAAGGAAAATTAAACTGCAAAAGGCATTGCGTATAGCAGAAAGGAATCAAGTTCGGAGATGTATGAGAGAATAATAGAAGCAACAAGAAATGAATTGGGTGATTGGGAGAGACGGAGGGCTAGGGGTCTGCAGATGAGAGCGAGAATGAAAGAATGGGAGGAGGGGGAACGCATGGCAAAGTACTTCTTTCAAAAGATTAAAGCAAGAGGAAGAAACAAGCTAATAGAACAGTTGGAAGGGATGCTTTCGGTGACATACGACTTCTATAGTGCATTATACACTTCAAGGGAAAGTGACCATACTTCTCATCAGCTGAAGGAAGTCAGGAATAAGTTTCTATCATACTTAGATTGTACAGTGAAGAGGGAGCAAGCAGAAAAATTGGACGCCCCTCTGTCCAAGGAGGAATTAAGGGAAGCCTTGCATTTTATGCCTCCTAATAAGACGCCGAGTAGGGATGGATTGACTAAAGAATTTTGGGTGGAGTATTGACCTATACTAGGAGGAGAGTATGATTTTTTTCTTAATCAAGCTTGGCAGAGAGAGGGTTTGGGGTTAGAATCGACGACAGGCATCGTTACTCTGCTATATAAGAAGGGAGACCCTAGGGATATCAAAAATTACAGACCAATTACACTGTTGTCCCTTACTCATAAGATTGTGGCTGAAGCTCTGGCTAATCGCCTCAAGAAAATTACAGAAGGCAAACAGGTTTCATTCTCAGAAGATTTATATTGGATAATGTCATGACTTTATCAGAATCAGTAAGGTACATTACGAATAAGAGGATGAACGCAGCGATCCTCTTCTTCGACTTTGAAAAAGCATATGATAAAGTCAACTGGAATTTTTTACAGCAATGTATGGAGAAGATGGGAGTGGGCCCTAACTTTCGTCAATGGATTCGCGTACTGTATAATGATGCACACGGACAGATCCAAGTTAATGGCTACCTGTAAGATAGGTATAAAATGACCAGGCCGGTGAGGCAAGGGGACCCTTTACCGGCTGCTATTTTCTTGTTTATAATGAAAGTTATTGCCTCGTTCCTCAGGAAAGACCCTTCAATAGACCATTTGATTGCTGAACCGGATCGGCAGGGATGTGTCACACATATACCAACAACAATATTATTTGGGGATGATCTGACGGTACTAATCAGAGCAACGGACTCTTCATTTCAAGCCCTTACGAGAGCAATGGCGGCATTCCAGATTGCATCGGAGATGAGAATTAATTGGTCGAAGACGCTGGGGTGGTGGGTATCACATGACGACCAACAGACACAATATCAGCCTGAGAATTATGCGGGGATGACTTGGTTACCACCGGATCAGACAATGAGATACTTAGGGATCAGACTGGCGGACACGGATCCCCACCACTCCATGGCGCCTGAACAGATGACAAAAATGCTATTAAGACTAGCGGTGTGGTCGGAAATACATATCTCACTGTTCGGGAGGGACTAGTCATAAATGCTTCAATCTTCTCTATGTTATGATATGTTGGAACAATATGGTCACCACCTGCATATACACTACAAAAACTAAGGAAGGTGGCAGCAACATATTTGTGGACAGCCAATCCAACAAGGTCCTACTTTATATCAAAGGTATCATGGAACCAAGTTTTTTAACCAAAGGACAAGGGAGGGCTAGGAGTATTGGATCCGGGGCAGCAGATAAGGTCACTTCAAACTAAGTGGATCATTAAGTTGTTAACACAGCCTCACCTTCCATGGGTCTCATTGGTACTTGACCACATACGACAGACGGCCAAATACAAAACGCCTTCCAATATGAAGGGTACATTCTGGCTACGTGGGTCCCATTGGTACTTGACCACATACGACAGATGGCCAGATACAAAACGCCTTCCAATACATTCTGGCTATTCTCCAAGGGTTGGGCTAAGAAGGATAGAATGGGTTGGGCTAAGAAGGATAGAATGGGAAACAATTAGCAGAGGATGATGCAACTAGAGGTACATATTGGGCTCAATTGCTCAAAATATGGGCGGAGGCCTTTTCGGCAAGAGTAAGACAACCCAAGAAGAAGGATGAAGTGCTTAGACAGCCGTTATTTTGTAATCCATGGTTGAAAGACTCTCAAGGAAGACCTAGAACACTACCAGCAAAGGACGCCAAGTGGGGTAAGTGGTTAGAGCATGGAGTATGGCAGGTAAAACATCTCTGGTCAGGCAGCAAGGGGAGATGGAAAACAGGTAGGGAGCTGAGGGAAGAAATGAAGGGCTGTCACAGACTAACTGAAAACCTGAATGACATTCTTATCTCGATCCCGGATGAGTGGACAAGGACATTGAAGGAACCAGACAAATGGGGATGAGGGGATTGGGCAACAATAGCCTCTACTAATGAACCAGAAGTAGCCATTCGCATAAGACAGGAGGTCGAAACTTCTAAAAAGTGGTTGGAAGCAGATATGTTCACAATACTATCTCCAGGAGTCACGGTCAGTATGCTGGATAAGGATTCCAAAGTTCCGATCGCCATTAAGAAAAACGTCTTAAGAAAGGTCAGAGTGGTTGAGAATGAAGATTTTATGATATTTGAGCCACTGACATCCAGTAGGGACCTGGAAATTGATCCAGCAGAATGGGCATGGAACATCAGGGGAAGCTCGTCAAGAGTAAGCAGGAGAATTAATATACTTCAGTACACCACTAAATTGGGCTACCGTCTGAGGGGGAGATCATGCCATCTGGATCAGATTTTGGCGATAAGATGGGAGAAGAGATTGGATATACCAAGGGAACAGGTAAAAAGGATACCATGGTCAACTTTACACTGTATCAGATTGGCCAAGGTTAGGAGCATGCAGTGGCTCATCTATCATGTCGCACTCCCAGTCAATGTCTGGCTGTTCAATAAGCAAAGCAGGTTCAATAGGAATGAGGCAGATCAAGACTGTGTTATGTGTATGAGAGGCATTCAAGAAACTCTGATCCATTGCTTGCTCCATTGCCCGGAAGCAGAACATCTCTGGTCCATAGCTCGTTCATTGTGGACACATACTACGGAGGTCCCCTTCCCACGAAACAGGAAACTAATATTGATGGGAAGTGAGATGCCTAAGGAATGGCGGGCAGGCCACAAATATATCGTTCAGCTTCTCAGACAGTACACTTTATGGACAATACGGAAACGAAGATGTCAGCAGGCGGTGGGCAAGATTCTGATGACTAGAGTGGAAGCCAAGGCAATTCTCTATAGCCTGTTGGAGACAGAGATTAGGGCATTATGGAGAAGGACAAAGAAGCAAGTGGATCTTAACCCAGAAAGGGCAAAGGTTATTTTAACCAAATTTCAGAAAAGGGTAATAGCCCAAGGAAAAGTCGCGGCGGTAGAAGGAGAGAGACTCATCTTTCATTGGTTTAAAGACGAGCACCAGGAGGACACTATAGATGATCAGCTGTTGACACAGGAACTTAGGATGCCATAAGAATAAAAAAGAGGCAAGGCAAGGAAGGATAAGCAAAGGGGGTAGTAAGGTTCAAGGAATATAGGATACGGATAGTAAGATAGTAAGATAGGAACTGGGATTACATGTTCTGGCAAACTGAGATAGGCCCGAGTGGACGGCATTGAATACTTCCCTAAGGAAGGTTTTACCACCCCTCACCCCTGCCTAAGTTAACCAGCCAAAATGGGGGGGAGCGTGCGTGTGTTTCCTATGTATCTATTATTGACTTGCTGGGGGAAAGGAACCGGACCGTTGCTCCCCAGAATGGTAGGACCCAGAACCAAGAGGTTCTGTTTTTCAAAAAAAAAAAAAAAAAAAAAAAAAAAGATCCTACAACTATGCTAGGCAATTAGGGACTGTACACACAGGTCGCGGGCTGAAAACTCATCTGCTTCAGAACAGTAAAAAAAAAAAAAAGAAAACAAAACAACTATTCACACTTTGTTTGTTACCCAGTTCAAATCCACGCAAGAACAAAAATAGCAGAAGGTTGAAATGCAGCAGATAATTGGGCAGGTTGCGGGTTCAAATCCCGCAATCCCCAACAGCCTCCCACAAGAAACAGCGAAAACAGATGGGCAACGAGCAAACACATGGCTGGACAGACTGCAAAGAGAATACAGATAGACAGCGAACGGACAACAAGCACATTTCACAAACAGACAGGCCCTGTAGACACGCAGGGGAAAAACAAAACACAACAGACTTGAGGAGATACACGGTACACCACTTTTTTACAAATGGTGGCGACCTTGAGATATCATCACTGAACTGACCAGCCGCAGGTAATTCAGAAGTATGACTTTGATCTGTTCATCTGACGGTATCTGGAGTCGAACTTGAGTCTGCATTTCAACAAATCATGAGAATACCGACTTCTATAGGCCAGATACACCACTGATTGCAAAAGGAAAAAAGGAAGAAAAGGACAGAAGGAGGAGGAGGAGAGGAGGAGAGGAGGAGGAGGAGGAGGAGGAGGAGGAGGAGAAGGAGAAGGAGAGGGAGAGGGAGAAGGAGAAGGAGAAAGAGGAAGAGAAAGAAGAGGCGAAGGAGGAGAACGAGAAGAGGGAGAGAACGAAAGGAGTAGGAGGAGGAGGAGGAGGAGGAGAAGGAGAAGAAGAAGGAGAGGAGGAGGAGGAGGAGGAGGAGGAGCAAAGGAGAGAAGGAGAGAAGGAGAGAAGGAGAGAAGGAGGAGGAGGAGGAGGAGGAGGAGGAGAAGGAGAAGGAGAAGGACAGAAGGAGAAGGACAAGGAGAAGGAGAGGAGGAGGAGAAGGAGAAGGGGAGAACGAAGCAGAAGGACGAGGAGGAGGAGAACGAGAAGACGTAGGAGAAACAGCTCCTTCCCTTGTTGATGGTGGCCACACAGGCATGTGATACGGGCGATGGCAGCAATGGCGATTATGGGTAGGTGACGTGGGGAACACTGATGAAGCCCCTTGGAGGCCACCCAGACTAGACCTGGTCAGCACTGAAGTGGAACTGCCCAGGAGCCCATCCAAGCAACCCGTTCAGCTCCCAGTGAGTCAAGGCCACCCACGGGACACAACTGGTATCGCAAATGTGCATTCCAAGGACTAGCCCACATGTAAGGCATTCCAATCAGCTGTCACAAGGTGATCAGACAAGTTTTTTTTTACCATATCTTTTCAAATCTCTTTTCGAAAAACTCAAGTTGATTTTTCCCATGGCATCCGACATTGTCTGCCCCCAACGTAGAAAGAATGCTAAAACACTCCAGTACCCATATTTGAGCCCTCCAATGACACAATTGGGCCCATTTTCTGGTGGGATTCATAGCTCCCATAATTGGGCCCAATTGTCGTTGGAGGGCTCAAAAGCAAATGGAGGATGAAGGAAGGTTCACAAGGCATACAGCTGGTTTTTGAATTGGCTTTCGTCCGACCGCACACATAGGGTGGGTGGGTCATCACCCCCTTCGTTACCTGTTCCTCCATCCTCGTCGATAGCCAGCCGCTGGAGAGCTAAGTCGAACAATGACCTCAGTACATGAGCAAGACGATCACAGGCTGTATCTAGCAGGGGTCCCAACCAGGTTCGGACTGCTGATCTGGCAATATCCAGTGCCGCTGCTCCTGCCGCCAACATCCCTCGACCTCCTGAAGCTAACAATATATTGACAACCTGGGAGGAAAAAAAAAAAAAAAAAGCGTCAGACCATCCAACCAAAACAAGAGTAAAAACAACAAGCCTAGCTCAGGTGGTACACCCATGAACTGTTGAAATGCAGACCCTGATTTCATATCCAGAGGCAAGTAGATGAATGAAATAAAATAATTCTGAATTGCCTGGGGCCGATCAGTTTCAGATTCCAATTGATATCTCAAAGGATGTCGCCCTTTTACAAAAACAACGCAAAACTGCAAGGATCTCTGTCCTCGGCAGGATCATAACAGGGGCCCCTGCAAGCATTTTGCCCGCCCTGAGGGAAGACGGGCCTGAATTTCAACGCGCAGCCTACTTTTTGGCCTGCTCGTGGGGCGCTTGACAGTTACCAGGTGCCAGTTGGTTACGGGGTCGTGCATGCAGTGTGACCCAGACATCGTGAACCTTCTAGGCTCTTCCAGGCAGTGACATGGAAGCAATGAGTGACACAGGCCACACCGCACAGTTGGGCGGGCCTAACTGCTTCGGTCCCAGGCCGGTATCTGAATCGGGCCTGGGCGCAGACACTTGGCCCAACGTGAAGTTTCTGGGCACACGGTCGCCAGACCCAGGCTTCCCAAACAGGCAAGCACTTTCCATATAGGAAAGTGCCCGCCTGCTTGCCACTTATTCGGGCACTTTGTGCATTGCGGCAGCGCTGCCATTTGGAGCGCTGATGGGCCGCGAGCATTGTGGAGTTGAGCGCTGGAGTAAAGCGCACACGGCACAGGTGGGGTTGAGCGCTGGAGTAAAGCGCTGCACGTCGGCCATAGCCAGGCCGTACGTGCATGCAAGTCGGCCGGGTAATCGTGGCGGACTTCAGGAGGAGGACAGAGTGTGGGGGTAAAGAGAGAGAGAGAGAGAGTGAGAGAAGGGACATACATGGTTCGTCGCGGACGTCTGCATGGGCGACATCTGCACGTACTTCATGTTCCCCTGCTGAAGTCTTCTGGTTGCGGCATTGTGGGGTAGGCTAGTATAGGAGCTGTGTGATTGTAGTCTGGGCGCCTAGCGCCAAGTAGGAGAAGAGACATTGGACACATTGTTGATGGAGGCGAGATGAGGGATGACGTTGACAACTGAGTTCATTGCTTTGGTCTCCGTTGGTGTGGTATTGGTGCATTTCTGCTTTCTGGACATGTGATGTTGTAATTTGGATTTCTGCCACCAGCCGTGTCAGCAACAAGTGACAAGAGCAGCAAACTACTATTAGAGCAGCAACGTCAGCCGGAGGATAACAAGCTCTGCTCATTTTCCTTGCAATACAATATGCTGAAAACCTGCCCTTTGGGACATCCACTAAAATCGAAACGATACAGAGAAGATTAGCATGGCTCCTGTGCACAAAAAAAAAAAAAAAAGAAGAAGAAGAAGAGGACAAAGAAGCAAAGCTGAAAATCTGATAAGACAGCAGATTCTACCATCGAATCAGAATACGAGCCACGAATACACAGACACTCTACAACAATTCGTTGATAACCTGGGAAAAAAAAAGAGATATTGGATCTCACCAGGGTTCAATCCCTGGACCTCATGCTTGCGAAGTTAGATTTGCCTCCCCTTATGGATCTGGACCTCAGACACGTCCACGCTACCAGCACATTTTCACATTTCTCTCCTTTGGACATTTTTACTGGTACTCTCCTGGTACCAACTTATTTTGTGCATACTCCTGAGGCCAGCCTACGAGAGCTCTTAGGCTGTTCCCAGGTATATGTACCAGTCCCACACACTGGTGGGACATCTTGGGCTGTACTCTGTTGCAGGGCATTGCAGTGTGCGTTCCACACCGAGTTGTTGCTGGTACTGTTCTCCAAGCCGCCCTTCATCCCAACAGTTCAGTCCTGCGTTTGAGTTCTGCCGTCAGTGTGTGTGCTCTGTTTCTCTCACCCCTCCTCCTCCTCCAGCCCAGAGCACATCACAATACCATGCCCATCCAACCAACACAACTGAAAACAATACATTGACAACCTGATGAGACAGACCACACCATCCATTGGCATCCAACGAAAACACGGGGCACAAATACACAAACACCTCTCGTGCCATATGAATGCTTTGTGGTGTCACTGGTGTGGGGGTGAATTATGGGTCCAAGTGATACCAGACCACCAGTACTCATGTGGCAAGCATACAACCTGTGTTTTCTTTTTTTTAACCTATAAACTTGTAAGACAAATATGATAGCCCTTTTTGTGTCTCTGCTGTCTAGCAACTTCCCACATGGGCCATTTCTCCATGTCGCTGCATCATCCTTGCACATCGGTCATGCTAATCGTATCTGTATCATTTTCCAATTATAAACCGCCAGTACACCGTCCAGTCAAGCTTGGGAATCGAAATTGTGCCAATCCGAAAATTGTGGGGGCTGCTCGGTCATCCTTGCACAGCGGGCATGCTAATCTTATCTGTCTCTTATAAACCGCCAGTACACCGCCCAGTCAAGCTTGGGAATCGAAATTGAGCCAATCGGGGGCTGCTGCGTCATCCTTGAACAGTGGCCATGCTAATCTTATCTGTATCATTCCAATTATAAACCGCCAGTACACCGTGCAGTCATGCTTGAGAATCAAAATTGAGTCAATCCGAGAATTGTGGGGGCTCAGGGCTACCGGACCACAATGGCTGGCAGAGCGCCAACCAAAAAAGAAACACAAAAAGTGCACCGCTGGCTGTACACCGAAGCTTGGTGCAGAGAGCGAATCTGGCATGGCAAAAAGACCCTCGGATGTACTGGTCCTTGAACAGATGACCTGAAGGACTATTTCGATAGCCTGGAGGACTTCTTCGATAGTGTATCTTCTAAGTATCCCTACGCTATCGCATCTTCCTTTTTTTTTTTTTTTCCAGGGCTGTCAATCTACGTACCTTCTCTTTGGAAACAGGGGGGCACTCCACAGCACGGGCTGCACACTGAAATTCGTCCAGCAAACGCTCAAAAGCTGCTCCGTGATCCTTGCACAGTGGTCATGCTAATCTTATCTGTATCAATCCAATTATAAACCGCCAGTACACCGCCCAGTCAAGCTTGAGAATCGAAATCGAGCCAATCCGAGAATTGCGGGGGCTCAGGGCTACCGGACCACAATGGCTGGCAGCGCCAATTAAAAAAGAAACACAAAAAGTGCACTGCTGCTTGTACACCGAAGCTTGGTGCAGAGAACGAATCTGGCACGGCAAAAAGACCCTCGGATGTACTGGTCCTTGAACAGATGACCTGAAAGACTATTTCGATAGACTGTAGGACTTCTTCGATAGTGTATCTTCTAAGTATCCCTACACTATGGAGTCTTCCTTTTTTTTTTTTTTTTTTCTTCAGGGTTGTCAATCTACGTACCTTCTCTTTGGAAACAGGGGGGCACTCCACAGCACAGGCTGCACACTGAAATTCGTCCAGCAAACGCTCAAAAGCTGCTCCTCCATACAATCGCAGAGTGGCATTCATCGGTTCGACATCTCTACTGACACCTGGCCAATTCCCAATGCCACAATCCGACTTCTCCTCTTCTGTTGTTTTCCCCCATTCTGATGGGTCTGGCTCTGTCGCACCATCCAACAACTCCACCTGCCATTCATCCATCCACACCAGAGAAACATATGCCAAAGAAGAAAAATGCCAAGCACACATGCTTAGTGAAACTGCATTCGCCTTACACAACAAACCCCACCTCTGAATGGCAAGCCGCTTTCAGACAACCAGCCAGACAAATCACAAGGAGATGGAGATCATATACTCTCTCTCTCTCTCTCTCTCTCTCTCTCTCTCTCTCTCTCTCTCTCTCTCTCTCTCNTCTCTCTCTCTCTCTCTCACACACACACACACACACACACACACACACACACACACACACACACACACACACACACACACACACACACAAACAGACACACACCTCACTTCCTCTTTCACCTCCCCTCTCTTCCGTTCACTTTGTGTCTCTCTCCCACTCTCACTCCTGCTCCTCTTTCCCCCTTGTTCCACTGGAGAACAGGAATTGAACCGTTCACCCCTTTCTGTCTTCGCATTGCAGATCAGGACACCCACTTGGGACTGTAGCCAGCCATACAAAGATTGGACCACAGCCATTGTACTGCCGCCATACAAAGACAGGACAGGGGGTTACCGATACATGGCCTTATACTCACAACATGGCGGCTGAATATGTCAGCATGTTCCATAGCTGTGCCTCGGAGGAATGCGACATCAGCTGCTGTCTCAAGCTGTTTCATCTTCTTCTGCAACTCGACAGCCATCTCAGAACACCGCTGCTCTAGAAGTGCCAGGGTGTTCGGGGCAGAATCCCGATACCTAGCAAAGAACAGGCACAGCAAGAATGCAACAATCCCGTGCACAATAAATCCGAGGTTAAGCAAACTCCACATGATAGTAGTGGCGTAAGGATCAGAGTTCACTCTTGGGGTTAATACTCTTAAGACTCAAGAGTCCACTGATGCAATCGCTGCACAACAGAAAGACCAAGCATGGCCGAGACGGTAGGAACAAAAGAAAAAGAGAGAGAACTGGGAGAGCATGGCTGCATACCGATGCAGGGAAGAGGGTCAAAGAAAAGGATACAATCATACAATGACATATGCAGATAAATAAGGAACGTAGTAAGGTTCTTCAAAACAGATGCCGCGATGATTTGTGGAGCTCGATCAAAGAAGACGGTCGTGTTAGTGTTGTGCAAGCAGACAAGTATGGAAGTAAAATTAGTAAATTCAGGGGATGCTCATATCACTCCCCCTAGCGCGGTAGCATGGTTAATAAAAAAAAAAAAAAAAAAAAAAAGGATAAATTCAGTTTCTTCACAACCCGTGAGTCATGAACTATGTTGCGGGATAAGGTGTTGAAAAATGCACGCAGAAAGGCTGAGGATAAAAGACTGGACTCAGTGGGAAGAGTGGAAAGGGCACAAACGTTTACGCAGATCCCTTCCCACGATTTTGAATACTTTAGCTGTAGTTCCAAGTGTGAATTTTGCTGCGCACATTTTGGCCAGAGAGTGACGTAAAATAGTGGAAAATTACCACATGATACGGCGTCTGTTCTGTGCAGCACATCGTTGCCATGTCTTAGCGACACAAAACGAGGGTTGCGCTCGTTATAGGACTTAACCCAACATCTCATGACACGAGCTGAAGACAGCCATGCAGCACCTGTATGAAGTCAAAGTACATCTTAGTCCCATTCGTTGAGCGCACAACACACGAAGAAATGTCCTTAACTCTCGAGTATGCGACGTGCTTGGTTTCGCAGTCCAAGTCCGTCGATTTAGGCTCCTAGTTCTCCCATCGCCGCATAATTTAATCTATTTCCGAAGGGTACGAAGTCAGTAGATGTCAAAGCAGCCAACACTACTTAGTTAGTCTCACCTGACCACCGACGGTCGTGGTGTTGCTATGAATCCTGTAGACCATCTTCGGGTTTTGTGACAAATCGGGGAACCCTAAACCCGACTTCTTTTATTTCCAAGATCCACAGAGATGAAACGGTATTCACCAATTCGTGGTAGCTGAGGTAGATCCCAGGGCTCGATCCCTAGTTCCCCAACTTACCTGTGTACAATACCTGCGTCAACTCGAAGAGTTGAACCTGCGACCTGTAGAACCGCCAGTGGTAGGTAGGTCTGTCGTAGGTCTATAGGTAGCCAGGATTCGATCCGTAGACTTATAGACCAGAAGGCTAGCTGCAGTACTTCTAGAAGGTTGGCAAGTGGTCAAGTGGTGCAGGCAAGTGGTCAAGTGGTGCAGGCAAGTGGTCAAGTGGTGCAGGCAAGTGGTCAAGTGATGCAGGCAAGTGGGCAACTGGTGTGACTAAAGCAGGGTCGTCGTCATACAGTCAAGGGAGAGTCTAGAAAGTACCAGTCCGGTCCAGCAAGTACCACGGGGGGAACTGTGTGCACCATGGGCCAGGGACACAGGGCAGACCAATGCAGCACAGAATTATAAATCAAGAGGCTACGTCCATTCATGGATTCATTCCTGCGGATGCCAGGCGGAAGCGCTGCCTTAGCAGCTTGTGCGAGGCGGTCTGCAGTGCGCCCGAAGACGAAGTGGGCAGAGAAGTGTAGTGTAGCGATAGGGTAGGGGCAGCTAGCGCTGCCATAGCTGTAGCATAGTATGTGTGTGTGTTGTGTATGATACTGAGTGTTGCGTGTGGGACATCCAGGGTGATCCAGGGTGCGAACAGTGAGTTGTGTGGGCGCCCAGTCGCCATAGCCAGTTGAAGAGAACTCATATCTGGTTACGATATCTTGAGTACTGTGTGGGGCATGTCGCCAGTTGCTGTACCGCTGTTTGCAGGCATGACAAAGTGACAGGAAGACGAGTTTGATTTCAGAGAAACTCTGCGTCACGTATCTCCGGACTTCTCCGCGGTCTCGCCAATTACTGATACGAACATGGTCCGGTCCGACCAATCAAGTATTAGATTGGAATCTAGATTGTGTTGATCGTTCGAGACCTCACTCAGCGTCGGAACAGAACGGTTTTAGGAGTATCAAACAGAAAACCCCAAGAAGCATCAAACATTTCTGACAAAATCCATGGTGCGAATTTGATATAACAAGCACTGGATCCCAGTGCAACCTCATAAAAAGCTATGAAACACAGTAGTGGGATTTCAAACTCATGGACTTCATTTTTTGAGTTTTTTTATTACCTCAAGGCGTACCTTTGCCACAAGCACCTTTTTTAGGACTAGACAATGCGGCAGTAGTGATAGGACAAGATATTGCTGGATAAGGTGTTGAAAACCCCACAGCGAAGGACTGAGGACGAGACTGGACTCAGTGGGAAGAGTGGACAGGATGGTTCCAAATGTAAAGAGAAAATACTGAGATAGTGATAGGACAACAACATTCACATACAATGATTAGGTAGTGGGAAAGCAGAGCCGCAAGCTCAGGGATGCTTCTCCAAGCTATCTCCAAGGAACCTAACAACGCCCCAAAAGCAGATAACATCATTGTAGGAACGTCATGTGAAAAATGAAAGGCACCACGCAGAGACTGTTGCACTTGCCTCGACAAAACGTCTCAGTAATTTCACATCAGACCTGCTGGCGCAGAAGTTCTTATGGCCACCAACTTGAGGTATGTAAACGGCCAGTTTGCCAGAAACAGAGTGCTGTTCTTGCCAGTTTACGCGGCAAGAGCATTTCGATTCGGGTCTGGGCTGATAGGAGAAGCAGCAGGCCACTTTGGACAAGGCACCGTTGCAGGCTCGCAAGCCTTGGAAGGTATAGCTTCATCAACTTACGTGCTTGTAAGCTGGTGGTTCAAGGCTCCGGACGGTATACAAGGCTGCGCACCCACTCAGCACTTTGGCACCCCCCAATTTGACCCCATGCCAGGACGTTGGAATGGTTAAACCACCACCAGTGCAAGAGACCGTTCTGCGGGCCTCTGGACGCATTTTGTCATGAATGAATTTTAACTCCGTACACGCAGGCCCGTACATCCACAAAAGGCTCGCAGATTAACCGGTGTGCCTTACTTGCTGACTGGTGCTTCAAGTGCGAGTGCACGACAAAGCTTCCATGTCACCGTTTCTATGTTGCTATACTAGCAGCTTTTTAACCACACCATTTATAGCACAGAAGTTATTTACAAGCTGAAGAGCAGGTCCTCTGCCTACAACAACAACCTTAGCTCCTGGCTCATTTGATTTGGAGGTTGTCATTCATTTCGCTCTGCTGTTGAGATTGTGGGATTATAGAGTCTAGTGACTCAAATCTTCCCATTTCACTCTTTCTCCAATTGCTGTTGTATAATGGTGAGTGAAATCCTCGATCCACTAAACCATTGGCTTTGCTTCTGGGGGTTTGGCATTGGTTCCTTTTGCTCGGATGTTGCCTTTGTGTGGTCAGGGAGCATAGTGACTTAAGCCACCACCCACTTTTTGTAGCCGACCTCCGAGCCTGCACCAGTATCCCAACCGAACTCGGGCTTCTTCAGATTTGAGGGGCGCAGAGATTGCCATTGTGTGGTCAGGGAGTATAGTGACCTGAATCACCACCCACTTTTTGTAGCCGACCTCCGAGCCCACACCGGTATCCCAACCGAACTTGGGCTTCTTCAGATTTGAGGGCCGCAGGGGGAAAAACAAAGAAACCAGTGCAAAAGATGTCATTCAGTCCCCCTGTTTCTGCGCAGTGGATAGCAGATAGGCCGGCGGACCGTTTTTGAGTTGTACCCGGACTGAGGTGGAAAGACTGGCATTTTCTTACTTGCACAGCCAGGGCACCCACTTTTTGTAGCCGACCTCCGAGCCCGCACCGGTATCCCAACCGAACTTGGGCTTCTTCAGATTTGAGGGCCGCAGGGGAAAAAAAAAAGAAACCGGTGCAAAAGTTGTCATTCAGACCCCCTGTTTCTGCGCAGTGGATAGCAGAAAGGCCAGCGGACCCGTTTTCGAGTTGTACCCAGACTGAAGCGGAAAGACTGGCATTTTCTTGCTCGCACAGCCAGGGCGGTGGTCTAAATGCTGGGCATTTCACTGTTCCTCAACACATCGTGGTAATCATTTGTGAGAAATTGTGAGTTAAATCCTCAATTGCAGTGTGTCGTTAACTTGTTAGCAAGAATGGCTGCACGTTGTCCATTAACGTGCTGCTTTCTGCGCGCAGAGTCTGCACTGGGCTTCTTCCTGCACGACCCAACACGTACCTTTTTTGTAGCTCCTGCTCCAAGAACCTTTTTAGGTTGCTGAAACCAACACGGGTGCCGTACTTGTCTTCATCGAAACCTCCCTCTATCCCTTCACGCAGCTGTCGTAATATGTCAGAATCCACAACTGATAACTGACGTCGGAACTCCTCGTTTCTGACCAATGTCCGCTCCTTCGGAAGAGCCACAAAGAACAATCTAGCATTCTCCCCTAGGTACCCACTCGCGCTCAGATATCGATCAACCTCCCACCGCTCCGCAAACTCCTGAAACCAGGACGCCAAAAAAAAAAAAAAAAAACAGGAAACAACTGAGCAAGCCCCTTTTACACACTGACTTCAACTCATCGCACATGAAACACCATGCAACGGGCGCACAGCGGCCATGCAGTATAGCCTTACTCATGGATAAACGACAATCGTTCGGTGACAAATCCAACAAGATCAAATGAATGCTTTGCAAGAACATATCAAGGACAAAGAAAAAAAAAAAAAAAACGCGTGGCCCTATAGGACATATTTAGGATGCTACCCGACAAGGGCGGAGCTCAGAGTGAGACCGTACTGACATCTGCATCTTGCTGCAAGGCTGAATGATACAACAGATAGCATATGGCCCTATAGGTACAACGTTCCTGCTAAGAAACCACGTATTTGTCCCCTTTTTCGACCTTCCTTCAAAGCTCCACCGACATAGCACAAGTGGAGACCTGCCCCTAACGACCAAATGACGTTTTAGGATCGTCTAGTTTGAGAAATCCAATATATCCAGTGTTAGGGCATACTCGCACTAGGACTTTCCTGCATGCATATGATATCATGACCGCTTTCCTGGACCCACCTGGATGCACCTAGCCTCAAACGGCGTCCAGAGAGATGTGGAAAAAACTTCTAACGTGAGTAAGCCTTTAGAAACCTAGTATCTTCTAGATGAAGGGGAACTATTCCTCGAAAAGAAGTATAACGCACTTCGGAGCATTGACACACCATCCCTCCCTCCAAATGTCAACAGGATCTTATGCACTCCACAACACTAAAATTGACCCCCACCTGAGGAGAAGCCTATCGCCGTCCCCAGGGGCACTTTCGCATTTACATTTTTCTCAAACTCACTTCAAAGACGGAGAAGCCCGAAGTGGGAGTGGGAGACAGACATACATGTACTACTGATTATCATTGAGACTCTCCTCCTCCTCTTCTATCTCTTCTCTCTCTCTCTCTGTCTCTCTGTCTCTCTCTCTCTCTCTCTCTCTCTCTCTCTCTCTCTCTCTCTCTCTCTCTCTCTCTCTCTCTCNTCTCTCTCTCTCTCTCTCTCTCTCTCTCTCTCTCTCTCTCTCTCTCTCTCTCTCTCTCTCTCTCATGCTCTTCTTCGATGCGACAACACTCTTGAGTTGTGCAAACGATCGAGACATGGACATGTAATTGATGTTGGAGACTTCTTGAGCTGCACTGGGTTCAGACTACTATTGCGTTGCTAGCTGGCTTCTCAACGACACTGGGGTTCATTACACGTTCTTTATCTTTTGAATTTTGTGCTGGGGATGTCGGCGACCTTGCCTGGACCTGGGTACGCTGGGACACCGGGGCCGTCTGGTTGACCTAGATGGATTTCCTGTCTGCAAAATCAGGTCAGGTGGCCTTCTCCTGCGGGCAGATCATACAGGGAAAGGGGAAAAAATGGGGCTGTCCAGGGCCACCCTGCTTTTCTAAAAAAACTTGGGAAGCAGCATTCTCGAGGCCGCCTTTTTTTTGTTTTGCAAACCCCAAAAAAGTCCAAGAAAACTAAACAACAACATCAGCGTCTCTTTCCTTCGGGACACCCATTAACATTGGGCCGATACAGAGAAGATCAGCATGGCCCCTGCTCGAGGATGATGTCGAGAAATGGTCCAAAATTTAAATCAAAATAATCATAACACCAGCATCTCAGGTTCAGGTACCAGGCTGACTGTGCGGCACTGCAGCTTATCCATGCTATATCTGCTGCAACAAGCGGGGGTCGCACATGCGGACGAGGGGGTTGCACATCCGCTTGAGTCGATTAGACAACAACAGGGAGTCGCACATGCTATACTAGCCCCAACAAGAGGGGGTCGCACATGCGGATGAGGGGGTTGCACAGCCACAACAAGAGGGGGTCACACATGCGGATGAGGGGGTCGCACATGCGGATGAGGGGGTTGCGCAGCCACAACAAGAGGGGGTCACACATGCAGATGAGGGGGTCGCACATGCGGATGGGGGGTTTGTGCACAGCCATAACAAGAGGGGGTCCCACATGCGGATGAGGGGGTCGCACATGCGGATGAGGGGGTTGCACATGAGGATGATGCAAGCAAGCTATTGGGGGGGGGGGGGGGGGGGGGGGGGTAGAGAAGGGAGAATTTCAAAAGAGAGTGTATGGATAAGACCAAAAAAGAGATGTTTCAGCAGCAAAAAATCCTTACCTTGAGTCGATTATCGAATTTACTGGCCACCAGAATTGTCCGGCGAAATGTCGGGTCCACTTCTCGGATGACATCGAGCCATAAGGAACTGCACCACTCCACACTGCTTTGCTGGAGGAACAGGATAAGCCTGTGCGGCATGGATGCCAGATTCTTCACCATAGCCATTATTTCATCAGGTGTGCCTTCAGGCTCGCCCTTGCGGTTCTGCAAAAGACAATATCCCATGAGTAATTCCAGGGAAAGTGCGGCGCTGTCAGGTTGTTATTTATTTGTATTATAAAGTTTTTACGACATTTTCGCAGAAAGAGTGCCATTTTTTTTCATCTTTGGAGAAAAGGAGATGTCCACCATAGCCATCGACAAGCAGATCACCATAGCCAGGGAGGTTGCCTGGATGAGTAAAACAGAAACTACAGGAGACGGAGAGATTAGATGCACCAACCGGCCTAGTGCAGTTGGCACACGCAGGAACTGTTGGAATACAGACACGATCCCTGATGCATCAACGGGCCTAGTGACAGCTTTCCAATGGGTCCAACCCCCTTTCATCAGCAAGCACCTCCACATTTGCACCCCACCCCCTTCGATCCCTGAAGCAGACCCTGTCGGACACAGCTACAGGCCCTGTCGGGATCCCATCCACACAAGGGGATGAGAAATGCTGAGTCTACGTCAGACTCGTGTCAACAAAGCATTGACTCTGACATAGCAGTGAGGGAATGGTGATGAAAGGTTCCATGGTTGCTTTAGTCCTTGACTTATGATGATTAATACTTGAAGTTGTTGAATATTCGATTCAACACACACTACAGTCTTCTCCCGAATACAACGTACGCCGTACGGTCATTATAGCTGAATTTGGGGTATCCTTCAGTGTACATACAGTTATAATGACCATACGTTGTATTTGGGGGAAGAAGGTAGATGTAAGCTAATTCTCTCGTCTGCAACTGCTTACCACTTGGCAGATCGTGCGGTATAGTCGGGACACTTCCACAGATGACTGCAGTGTCGAAAAAAAAAGAGGGGGGGGGGGGGGGGGGGGGGGGGGGGGG
>BFEA01000052.1:103859-117710 GCA_003427395.1 Chara braunii
AGTTGTCTCTAGCCTTCTTCCGCTGCTCTTCGCCATCTGTCCCTGTTCTCTTGGTCCTCTTCCATCTGCGTAGAAATTCTGCCCGTATCAGAACCTTAGTCTCTGCCTGGGCTTTCTCCCGTGGGTTTGCAGTCTCCTCAATCTTTCTGCTGCATCTTGCCTTCCATATGACTCAAGGGAAGTCTTGCTGGTGAACTCAACCCGGATCCTATAATGTTTTCTGAGGCCACTTAGGGATGCCCATCAAAGGAGAAGTTAATTTTCCTCTCTTTCCTTTATCCCTCCATCCTTTCTGTTCCCTGGCTTCCTCATCCCTCCTCTCTCCATTTGAAGCGAAGCCGTACACCTCTGGGCTCTGCTACTTTCCCCTGACCCAACGTTTTCTGTTTAAATGTTTTGATTATTTCCTCCTCTTGCCCAGGTTGTTGTCTAGCTTGCTGTCTCACCCTTTTCCACTGTGCGTTGAGATGTGATTCCACTGTATTGAGGAGCAGCTCTCTAGCTTCCTCCCTATGAGTTAAGTGTTCCTTCCATAGTTGCCTGACATCTCCTCTTCCAAATGGTCCACAATCCATATTGTCTAAGCAGTTGAAAGATGTGCCTCTGATAGGGTTGCCATCCTTTAGGAACCCCAATCCCCAAAAGCATGGTAATCTTTGACTCCGGAAAGGCTATCGTCGCTACCTGTTTCCAAATCCCCCTAACTTGTTCCCACACTACTTCTGCCTCCTTACATTCCAGCAGACAATGCACCAATGTTTCCAGAAGCCCTTCTTGGCACACCTTGCAAAGCTCCGCTTCCTCGTTTCTCTGATTGTGACTTCTTCTTTCGTTGAGCCACACGTTCACTGGTAGTGCCACGTGCGCTATTAGCCATTGCATACTTCTAACCTGACCCAGTCTGATAGATAGGATGGTAGACCACGGTATGTCGGGCATTAGGCTCCTAGGGATCCCTACTTTCTTCTCCCAGCGTTTGGTCAGTGAGTGTCCCATGGACCTGGATCTGTTCCTCAGTCTATACCCCGTTTTTGTGGTATACTGGAGAATGTTGATTCTTCTTGCTACTCTTGATTGCCCATTTCTAATGTTCCAAGCCCATTCTCCAGGGTCAACCTCTAGGTCCTCGATTGGTACTGTTGAACTGTATACTGTAAACTCTTCCATCTCTATCACTCTTACCTTCTGTAACCCTTGTTTAAGAATATACAGCGGTGCTTTGGAGGACTTGTCTAGTTGGGAAGTGGTAATGCTCGGCTGTATTATGTCGTATTTATCAGCTACTAGCCATTCATTCCTATCTTTGTCCGTGTCCCACACCCTGAAGATCTGTTTAGGTTCCGGATCATCTTCCCATGTAGCCCAATCTCCCTCACGCCATTGCTTTCCCTCTCTCAGCAAGAGAATCCAGGATGGGTGTATGGAGTCTGTGACTATTCTCAGATTGTCCTGAAGGTTGTGGCAACCCTTCAATGCTCTCCTCAGTTCCCCTGCTGTTTTCCACCGCTTGTTTTCATCATCCCAAATATGTTTGATCTGCCATATTCCATGTTCCACCCATCTGCCCCATCTCGAATCCTTGCTAGTTAGTGTTAGAGGTTTTCCGCCGATGTCCCTAATGCTGATATTGCAAAAAATCGGTTGTCTTAATACCTCCTCCCTTGTAGTGGGTTCTCTGACCCTTGCTGGGAAGACCTCCTTCCACAGCTGAATTAGTTGTAGCCAATAAGAAGGGTTTCTAGCCCTCCCCCCTTGTGCATCCCTGTTCTCCTTCCTATAGCCCACTTTAGCCCAGTTGCTGCACATGATCCAGAACAGTCCCGTCATATTGTCAGGTGTTTTGTACATGGCTATCTGYCTGATCCTTGCCAATACTAATGAAGTCCATGATAACATGGGTTGTGAGATTAGCTTGACCACCCATTTTGTTTGTAAGGCCTTCAACTGTAGACTTGGGTCTAGGATGCCTAGGCCCTCTTGACCCTTGGCTCTGGTTACCGTCTTCCATGCCACCTTGGTTATGAAATGTTCCGTGTTGTGCTTCGCTGTCCACAAMAAGGCAGCTGCCTTCCTCCTAAGTTGGGTCGATGTGGCCTTGGGGGGAGTCCAAATTGACCCCGCGTACCACATCATGGAAAGGATCGATGCGTTCAAGATCAGTGCTCTTCCGTATATTGAAGTGTACACTGTTGACCAAGCCCTGAACTTTGCTAACATCTTGGCCATTATGTCTGCTGCCATCGACTGGTGAGTCCCTTCTTCTGTTATTTTGATCCCAAGGTATCGTAGCGGTTGTTGCGGTGACATCCATTGAAGCCCCCCCTCCAGGCTAGTGACCGGTATCTGGTTCTCTTGGTCTAGCTCTGCCATCCACCAGCCCACTGTTTTGTGCCAGTGGATTTTCATTTCTGAAGCGAGTTGGAAGGCTTCCATAGCTCTTGTTAGCGCTTGGAAGGAGGAGTCTGTTGCTCTGATTAGGACAGTCAAATCATCCGCGAACAATATCGCCGTGGGGATTACCACCTTGTGACCTTGCTGGTCTGGTGGAGCTGTTAGTCTTTCTATTGACGGGTCCTTTCTCAGGAAGGAGGCTATTGCCTCCATTACGAAGAGGAAGATAGGAGCAGCTAAGGGGTCCCCTTGCCTAACCGATCTTGACATCGGGTAGGTCGAGGACAAGTGACCATTTATCTGTACTTGTCCTTGTGCATTGTTATATAAGACCCTGATCCACTTCCTAAAGTTTGGTCCTACCCCCATCTTTTCCATGAACAACTGCAGGAAAGGCCAACTAACCTGATCGTAAGCCTTTTCAAAGTCGAAAAAAAGAATGGCGGCGTTGATTCTCTTGTCCCTTATGTACCGGACCGATTCTGTTAGGCACATGACGTTATCCAAGATAAACCTACCCGGTATGAATCCTGTTTGATCCAGATGGAAGCAACCCGCCGTGATTTTGGATAAGCGATTAGCTAACGCCTTGGCTACTATTTTGTGAGTGAGGGTCAACAAAGTTATGGGTCTATAATTTCATATGTCCGTTGGACTCCCTTTTTTGTAAAGGAGCGTGACTATCCCTGTTGCAGGCTCGCTCCCTATACCCTCTTTCTGCCATGCCTGTTCGAGGAAGGAAACATATTCCTCTCCCAAAATTGGCCAAAATTTTATCCAGAATTCTCTAGACAGGCCGTCTTTCCCTGGGGTTTTATTCGGGGTCATCGTTTTTAGTGCCTCCCATAACTCCTGTGTTAAGGGTTCGTCAAGCATGGCAGCATGCTTTCGTGAAATTGTGTTCTGAAGATAATTCAGGAACTTTGATCTCGCCTCCTCCACTTTAGGCTTAGGGGACTGGTCTTCCACTGATGTGTATAGCTTACTATAGAAGTCGAAAGCCACCCTTAACAACCCTTCCTTGCCGGAAGTAGGCCCCCCTTCCCCTTCTAAGCTCTCTATGAGATTGTTCCTTCCCCTGGTCTTGATTTTTTGGAAGAAGAATTTGGTCATTCTCTCCCCTTCCTCCCATTCTTTAATTCTAGCTCTCATTCTTAAGCCTTTCATTTTCCAGCGTTGCCATTCCATCATCTCTCCTCTAGCCGTCTCTAATATTCTTTCATATATTTCATCTCCTGGCCAAAGAATAGTATTGTGCTCTGCTATCTCTATTGCTCGCTTCAGTTCTTCCTCCCTTTCCTTCCTCTTTGACGCGAGCCTCCTAGCCACTATAGCAGAAGCCTTAGACAGTGATGTTAGCAGTTCTCAGAATGAGTGTGTGTCCGGGTTGTGTTCTTGACACACTTGAAAGACCGCCTGTCTCATTTCCTTAGTTTTCAGGAGGGAATTATTGATTTTGTAAAACCCCTTACCCCTTCTGATTTGCTTGTCTGATGTCAAGATCAAAAGGATGGGTTTGTGGTCCAAACCCACATCGTACGATAGGCTACCTATGCTTACTGAGTGTAACATGCCCGTTATGCCCGGTGATGTTAAGTAGTCTATCCTGGAAGCCGACACATGTCGGCTACGGTTTCTCTTTCGGTAGGTGAATTGTCTTTTATCCGGGAACAGTAATCTATACGGGTCTAACAGTTCTAAATTAGTCATTAGCCCATGAATCGGCAGCGACTCTAGTGACCAGCCCTCTTCCTCTGATCTAAAACCCTCTTAAATTCTATCTAGGCTAGGATCCAAGGTGGTGTTCCAGTCTCCTGCTAGGATCAGGTGCCTATTCCCATCTAGGAGTAGTTTGAGCCTTTCGATCATATCTAATCTTTGTTGATAACCGTTTGGACAGTAGACTGACAGTAGCGTGTAGCGTTCCTCATGCAGCTCGAAGTTGATCTTGACCCATCTTCCCTCCTCCTCATCAACCCTTGTTTCTGTGATGATTATCTTGTCCGCCGCTTTCGCCTTTTTGTTCTGTAGTATAACCACTCCCGTGGAATGGTTGTTTGTTGTTGGGGCCCACCATGCTGCTTTAATTCTTTGCAGTTTCTTCTCTATCTGGTACTTCGTTTTCTGGTGTCCTACCGATTCTTGTAGGTGTGTTTCCTGCAAACACAAGAAATCCGGAGGAGACAAAGAGAACCATTCTAAGTAATTTATTACATTTTGCCACTTGTCTCCATTCTCTAAGATCCCAACTAGCCCATTCACATTCCACGACGTTATTTTGAGTTCCGATAGACCCATACCCCCCTCAAACCTTCTTCTCTGCTTTCTTGGTCGCTCTAACTCTCCCCTCTCCATTGGGTCTGCTCGTTAGGGTGTAGACTCCCCCTTCATCTTTCCTTGTTCAAATATATTGTGCATTAAGCTCTATGGTTGATGCCACCTCACTTACCCTCTTCTCGATGAAGTCCGGCTTCCAAACAAACGCCTCCACTATTGTCGCTACCGCTGTGCACCTTGCAACCCATTCCGCACCTAAATCCCCCCTAGGAGCCCATAGGGAATGGTCTCCACCACCTGCCAAGGCATCCAGATCAAACCCTCTCTTAGTACAAAATCAGTCCCCATATGAAGTAGCAGTGGTCCGAAATCTGTCATTGTTCCCTCGTCTCCTTCCTCTCCTAATGCCATCGGCTCCTCCCCTCCCTCTCTCAAAATGAATGCTCGAGCCGGAACCTCTCCCCCTATTAATTTCTGAAGATCTGAGCCAGAGCACTCTTCCATCGGGGTTGTTAACAGCTGCAAGGAATGGTTGATTGCCACTTCCCAATCTGAGTGCCCTGCATTCCAACGACAGGGTAGAACTACTCTTCTCCTCCTCCCGTTGTTGGATTCGAGTCTAGCCGCAGCTTCAATCTCCTTCCACTGACCTATCGCTATTTTTTGCACATTCACTGTGTCATCCTCCAATTTTCTGTTCTCATCCTTGAGCAAGTTCACCTGCACCACCAAAATCGCGGCTTGCCTTCTCAAATCCTGGACCTCTTCCTCTTCTCTCTCTCCAGTCCCTTGTTCTTCTTCCATTGCATCACCATCCATTGGGTCGTTTCTTCCCTCAACTGTACTGCTTTGCTCCTCTACCGCCTGAGCTTTTCGTTTCTTGCCATCCCTCTTCCTTTCCTTGCTATGGTAGGACTTCGGCCAATGAAATATCCTCTCATATTCCTCCTGTTGTATGTGTATCTCGTTTCTTACTGTGTGGGACTTTCTTGCGTACTGAGATGCATAGAACTCATTGACTTCTCCTTCCCTCCTTAGCAGTTCAAACCTTTTCTCTGACGTAAAGTCTTCCCCTCCTTGTGTGGCTTGTTGAAGGTTCCTCAGGTGTTTGTAGAGGGCCAGCCTGATTTCACACTCGATTGTCCTCCCCCATTCCAGCTGCTCCACCTCTTTTGCCCACCGTTCCCTTGTCCAATCCTCCACATCTGCATCTTCCTGTTCTTCCTCCCCCTCTTCCTCGTCCTCCTCTGATGAAGCTTCGCTTTCTGTGTCTGGTGAACTCACTCCTTGGTCCTCCTTTGCCTGCAGTATCTGTTCAACTGTCATGTTGTCTGCATTTTGCATGCCTCTCCTTCTCGCTCTTTCTCTTACCCTTTCTTCTTCCTCCACTGTGACATGTACCTGAGCACCTTGAGCTCTGCCTCTGTCCTCTTCGTGCTGCGATGATCCTTCTGGGTAATCCTTGTCTGTCGAGTCCTCCTCACTCTTGTCTGCACTGCCTGTCCCTTCCTCTCCTACCCTGGTACCCTTTGAGGTCGAGTCGTGTGGACCTGACTCTATCTCTCTTTCTTTGCCCGAGGTCTTTGATGAATCCATGCTTGTTCTGCCCTCTCCCTCTTCCTCTCCTGCGGTGACCCCCTCTCCTGATTGGGTCTTTTGTCTCCTTTTTCCCTGATGCGACTCTCCTTCCTGAGTATTAGCCCCATCTTCCCCTCTTGACTCTCCCTTCCTCTTTGTGGAGAAACTTCCTCCTACTGTTCCCCCCTTCCTTCCTTCCTCATAGTCCATGTTGTCTCCCTCGCCCTCCTCCGTTTCTTTTGACCTGTCCTCCTTGCCTCTTATCTGCTCCTGTTGTTGTGCTCTGGCTTCTGCATTTTCCAAAAAGGCCAATTCAGCGTTTTTCCCGACCTCATGTAGTTCCTCCATGAGCTTCAATCTCTGCTCATCATCCTGCAAGACCGCGTCATCCAACATGGGTTTGACAATAAAAGCAGTTTCCTTGTCTTCCATCCTCATGGCTCCAGTGTGTCTCCACCTGCTATTGTATGGTGGATAGATATCCGGTTTGACCGTTGGATCCTTCTTCAACACCCAAACCCACCTTGGGTTTTCCAAGTTGTCATCGAATATACATCCCCTGTATAAGGAGGAATTGATATACCAGACTCCTGGCTTGCTTCCGCACTCCTGTAGCATAGATTGTTTCAATGCCGCCCTTTTTCCTCCTGTTGCTCCTGATTCTCCTTGTGGACAAGAGGTTCCCAGGTGACCTCTACCCCTGCATTTGAAGCAAAAAGGGTTGGTTTTAGTCGAGATGAAGACTGTGATTCTCTGGCCACTTTTCTTGAAAATCCATTGGTCCGGGAACTTCGGCGGTGCCCCCGACTTGACTTCCAAACAAGCCACTCTTGCATCGTGATTTGGCGCCAGAAAGTCAAGGTTGGCCGGGAGCCATTCTATGATTGGATTGCTTGGAAATTCCTCGTGCAGCCTCCTTTGCACAAAGTTGTGCATTCCCTCCGATAGGTTGTCAAACTGAACCCAGAAGTGGTTCCTCAACATTGATTGTCTGTGTCTTAATGCTTCGGCTTAGGGTGGTCTAGGCGGCTTCCAAGATTGGATTGTGACTACTACCCCCTTGCATTTCAATGAACCTAACGAAAGCAGGTACTGGACATAGGTAGGATCCACACAGACGATCATCACGACAAACCTTCCCCTCCTATGGAAAGACACCTCTGGTTCCTTCCCTGGTATGTCCTCCATGGCTAACAGTCTGTCCCTCACCCACCTCTTCTCATTTAAAGAAAGCTCCCTGCTTCTTCCTGAGAAATTGAACAGAACTGCATGCTTCTCGTACAGTTCATTCAGAGATTGGATGTTATCTTCGGGATATTCCCATACGTCCACTTCCTCTTCCTTCCCACCCTCTCCCTTAATTACTTCTTTCGTGATCTTAATCTCCGCCTTGACTTGCGTTTTCTCCAGGAGAAAATCCATCGCCTTTTGCCCCAGAGAACACGACTTGGCTTCGCCTGATGCTGGTGCTGTTCCTAACTGTGATGCCGTCTGTCTTGTTAAGGACATTATTACTCCCCCCTGCCCTCGGGCGAAGTCCAGCTTCTCCCTCTCGCTCATTCCCTTTTGGGCTGCCATAGAGTATGATATAGCCATCTTTGGTAGAATAGCATAACTTGGCCTCCCTCTTGGGTAACGCGTCGGAAACTTGTATTCAGTGATAAGCGGGTATCTGAATGGGGAATCTGCCCACAGGATAAGAATGGAATCGGTATAAATCAGATTTGGGTGGGTCTCGTGCTTGAATGTGGGGATGGAGTGGGGATGGAGTCTGATATTAAGCGGCGGTCCGAGTCAGTGAATTCAGGTTGGGAATGGGTTGAGATCAGAGTTGGATCGGGTCGACTTGGGGCCGGAGTGGGGGTGGGATATCCTACACATTGGAACGAGTTGGGATCGGGGTACGGTGGAGAAAAGAAGGGGTGAGTTTTGTTTGCGTTTGAGATGGGAAGGGGGAGAGAGATGAATGGGGGTGAGGAGGGTGTGACTCGAAGGTGGGTTGGGAACGTGGCGTGATCGGGAATGTGTCGAATCGGACTGTGAAGGGGAGGGGTTGGGGTCAGGATGGGATCTGGATGGGGAAGAGAAGGGATGGGGTGAGATCTGATGGCGTTCGAGATGAACTCGAGGAGAAAGAAGAGTGGGGGTGAGGGGGGTGGGGGTAGTTAGATTGTGAATTCTCAAAAAAAATTGGCAGCGTTTACCCTCCCCTCTTGGGGAACGGGTTTTACACCAAGCAGATTGAATCGTTGAGGTACAGATCAGAATTGGTGGAAAGGGATGACGAATACCCTCTTCTCTAGAGACGCAACAGGGAAGAGCAGTGGGAGGAGTGTATGGAGTGGAAAGGGCTGAGGAAGAAATTGAGCAGCGTTTGTCTTCGGGTTGCTTGCCACATTTATAATGTGATGTCAAGCGGGGAAGGGGGGAGATGAACGTGAGAAAGAGAAGGGTAGGATGATGCTTTTATAGTCGATTCCTGTGTAGGGGAACAACCCTGTCTGGATGGAGGGGGGAGATGACGAGACTTTAAAGATTGCTGCGCGAGTGTTCGCGGAAATCGGGCAGCATTTACTATCACCACTTGGGGATCACCTTTCTGGTAAGGAAGGTTAGTACGTTATATTGCGGACCAGGGACGTCGGTGATTCGTTTACCCTCTCCACATTAACAACTGGTAGTTACCGAAACAGCAATAACCACTCGGATTTGAGAAAAGTGGAACTTTAACTACCTAACGGAAGGGGAAGGTTGAGTTGAGAAGTAATCGTAAAAGGGCACATTAGGAAAGGAGAGAAATTGCAACGAGTCCCACGCAGTACTACCACAGTTCGCAACCCATCAATCAACTGAATCTTCATTCCCCCCCAACTTCCTCCCAGACTCATCCCTCCCCTCCTCTTACTACACTCACTTCACATCCAACCGATCCCCCCCACCTTCTCCACCGTCGACCCCCGTAGCGACCCTCAATCCGCTCCTACCCCTCCCTCTAAGACCTCGGCCTAATCCTACCCGGTCTTCCTCCCTCAACACTCTCTCCTCGGCGAACAGTATCATCAGTCCGGTTCCTATTCCACCGGCAAGTCAGAATAACAGGATACACCATAAGTACTCACCCACGCTCCCTTCCGTCCGGCCGAAGGACCCCTGACCAGCATTGATTGCTCCAACATCGTGGAGGATTGACTGTCAGCTTGCCCTGCTTCATCCTTTCCTCTCAGGTCTACTGCGAAAACCTGTCGTATAAAACATGACTAGCCAGAAAGGTCCTAGAAGCTGCCAAAGCTGCCAATTTTGTCTACTGTAAATCCCCCATGTGAGCCACATGACAACTCAGCTATTCTGAACCCTGTTTCCCCTAATTTGTCCAAACACTAAACCCTATAGTTTTTATTTTTCCAGAAACATAAACTCCAAATCATTTCCAAGCATTTCTTGAAGTCCCATGAAGCAACTTAGCCTGTCAGATCACGGTGCCTGTGTTGTGCCTGTCTCTCCATTGATTGCAGAAATCCTCCGGCCCTGCCACCTTACCCACAGCGGTCTCTGCTTTGCTACTATTTTTTGTTCTTCAATTTATTCCCAGTTTTTAATTGGATTGTGCCCTTCTCTATCTCCGCGACTCTATTCTTGCTAAGCCAGATTCTTTCAAAATTCCTCTAGCTCCTTTCGTTTTTCTGCCTCATCCAGGTTTTTTTTTTTTTTTTTTTTTTTAACCCTTATTCCACTGGCCTCCACTTTCTCACCCGCCCTCCTATCCCTACGGTAGTCGTAGTTCCTGTGTCACCCGCTGGGCCCCCAAGGACACCTCACGACACTCCTCCATAAACCAATGAAAGATCAGTCTCATACTTGCGGCCCATTGATGCGGTGCGCTGCCCAACGCGCTATGCGCCACCTGGCCGTGCGCGCATCGGTGTGCAGTGCGCAGTGCGCGATGCGGTGCGCGTCATTGCAGTGCGCAGTGCGCCAGTGCGTTGGCGCACTCGGGAGGGCGTGATTTTTTTTTTTTTTTTCCCTCCTAGTTATGCAGTGACCGTCCCCATCAGGCTCCCGCGTGCAAGGCCAGCCACGTGGTTGACAGGCTGGTTTCCCCCGTCCCCGTGTGTCGCAAGGACCCGCTTGCACGCAGCCAAAAGGCAGAGAGGTAAGGAAAAGGAGCAGAAAACCAAACCTCACACTGCTCACAGGGAAGAATAGCACATTCCACAGCTGATGCAACTGCCGCAAAGCAAAAAAGTTGAAACTTTAAAGTTGAAACAAGTTCAAATAACACATCCCGCAGACCAACATTTTTTTTTCTTGTTCTTTTTTTTTTCTTCTTTTATTCTTTTCTCTTTTCTTTTTCTCTAGCAGGATGCGGAACTCACCTGTGAGTCGTGTTGCGTATGCAATGACGGCAGCAATGTCCACAGTTTCCACACACAGCCATCACAAGAGGAAAAAACAGGAGACATGACAATCAGATCACAGCAAATCACATCATGGCCTTTCGACACACACATTTTGCAGCAAGAAATTGAACTCACGAAAGTTCAAAAACGAATTATAAAGAACACACAAACTGAAACACTTCCAAAACAGTGAGGAAGACTCAAAATTTCCGAAACCTTCATCAGAATTTAGATTGTTAAAAGGTTGCCTTTCATAAGCAGGCAACAATGTGAACACTACTGTGACTGCTCGTCCACTGGACACTCGACTGTATCTACGTGATGTGCGGATTGCGTGGTCTACTATGCCTCCTCCCCTGACTCGTGCTCCCCGGCAGACTCCTCCTGCGACTGCTCGTCCTCGAAAGCCTCCTCCGATGATGACGAGGATGATGACGATTGGGCTCTTTCTTCGGAGGAAGATGACGATGAAGACGATTGCAGATTGTCATCGTCGTCCTCCATGACCCGGCGCGAACGCTTCCTCTTCGGCCTTGCATCTGCTGCACCGGATCCTTTTGCTGCCTTGGCTGCAGCCTCTTCGTCTTCTGCGGCCTTCTTCGCAACCTTCACTGCAGCATTCGCAGCCTTCTTTGCAGGTGAAAGAGATGGCCGCCCCCTCTTCCTTTTCGGCGGCGCGACTTCATTGCCTCCTTCCTTACTCTTCCCCTTGCGCGTTGACCCTGCTTCATCGGGCTCGGGTGTTGCTGCCTTTCGTCTCCGTTGCCGACGCCCTGACGCCTCCTCTCTCCCGTGCACCAAATCGCCCGCTTGTCGTGCGCTCATGGCACGATCACGGCCCTCCAGCGTGTAAACGAATGCAGGTTCGGGCTCCTGGAGGCCCGACTTCCGGCGCAGCTCACGGACTCGGTGCTTCCCCGGCTTCGTGTTTGCATGTCAGGTGTGTTGCACTGAACCGAGCAGGGCGATGTCATCCTCCTCGTCCGCAAGGTCGTCCTCCGCGTCGTTCTTTTGCCATGTGCGCACCAAAGGGCCATCTTCATCATCTTCATCTGCGACCTCCACCGCGTCTGCATCAGCGGCTCTTCCATCAATGACCTGCCTAGTCCAGTCTTCGTACCACTACTCCACCTCCGTCTTCGCAAGGTCATTGTCCTTCCAAGGAATGTTGTTGAATTTCGTCTCTCCGCACTCCCGCCTCGTGGTCAATTGGATGTTCCAATTGCTGTAAACGAGCTTCGCCAGTCTCTCGGGCAGGAGTTTGGTACACCGTTGTCCGTATATTAGCTGGTGCAAGCTCCAGTTGCGCTCGCACGCGGCCGAAGAGCTCACCTGGCCGAGAAGCTTGATGGCTTATGGTTGGAGAAGGTACAATGATCCCCCAAACACCTCCCACCAAAGTGCTGGTGTTTGCAGCTTGGCCTGCTCCTTTGCGTTTTGTGTCTCGAAAGTGCCCAATCCGCGGACCCAATAATCGACTTGCCTGCTGATTTGATTCAGTAGCTCCGGTGGCGCCCAAGAATAGACCCATATGTTGAATCCCTCGCGGATCTCCGTATCCCGCATGGTCAGCGATCGATACTCCGGATCGAGAAAGGCTGCAGCGCAATGCAACTCGGATGTCAAAAATGTCCACCGGTCCATGAGAATGTTCTCCACCGCTAACTTCTCCTCCTCCGTCAAAAAGTCGAGGATCCGCATCTGTGCGACGATCTCGTCCATGCCGAAGTACACTTTGCTGACAGTCGCTCCGGGACCGTCCACCAAACGCAGCAACTTGACCACGGGCTCCATGACAGCGATTGCTTTGTCGACCTCATCCCAAAAGCCACTGTCCACGATGGTGCGCGTGACAGCGTTAAATGCCTCCACCTGCTCAACCCTCACCAACTTCTGAACCCATTCCACGTTCTCGACGCACAGCTCAAGTGAAGTCCTCCCTCTCTTTAGCGCCTCCAGCATTTCAAAGTTTGTTGCGAACCTCGTGACGGCTGGGCGTTTGAGTTGGGTGTTTGCGATTCTGTTGAACATCGCGCAGACCTTGTCAATGTTGGTCACAAACTTGCCCACTCGGTTGCCCTTGTCAACGACTTTCTTCATCCAGTCCATTCGCTTGTACATATCTTCCAGCGCCAAATCCAACGCATGGGGCGTGCAACCGATACTGAAAATCCCGAGGTACTTCGCCTCCACCATCTTCCCGACCTTCGAACAGACCCTCGCATTGTCCATCACGACGCCGACGATGGACTGCGGACCGATCTCCTCGATGACTCCCTCCAACAGCTTGAAGTAGGCCGTTGAATTTTTCTCCTTCCCTTCCATGCACACGGACTTCCAAAACACAGTGCCAACTGGGGAGGAAACCATTACGTTGAGATGTGTTTTGTTCCTCCTATCCGACCACCCGTCCATCTGCAGCATGCAGCCCGTCCTCTCCCATTTCCTCACAAGACTCATCATATCGTCCCCAACAAGTTTGCACTGCCCGTCCAACCGCTTTGTCCTCATCTCGTCCCTCTTGCACGGCCACCAACTAGGATGGCACTTCTTAACCGCATCGATGAGCTAAAGGAAGTAGTAGTTCTCGACCAAGCTGAAGGGTTGGTTCGTGCAGATCAGGAAACGGTCCAGGTGTCTGCTGGTCTGCTCATTCTGGGTGACGATGATGTTCGCTTCCTCGATCAGGGTTTGCCTCGTCGGCCGTCCGACCAACGGTGCAGTATTCCCGGATGTCGCGGGTGTGCTTGACTCACCAACAGCCGGAACAGGGGGCCTGCTCACCGTCGGGGATGGGATGACCAAGCTGCTCCGAGAGGGAGCTCTGCTCGAACCCGCACCCGCGCTTCCCTTCCCTCCGATAAGGGATTCCGCCTGCATCGTTCCCATTCGAATCCCCTCTATCCTCCTCAACCTCTCATCTGTGTCCAACGAGCGGGTGACACGCTCAATACTACACTTGCCCTTCAAGAAGTGGTCCCTGAGGTTGGTGGCCGACCCAACAAACCGGGTCTCGCAGTAGTTGCAGACATAGTGCTAATGCCCCTTGCTCTTGTTTTTCCCGGCCGGACCGTTGTCGATGAAGTGCGTCTTGAGCTGCTCGATCAACAGCTTCGTGAGAGACATCTTTCCCTGCGCACATGCAGTCCATAAAAAGCCCCAGCGTCAGCCCCTCGGATCACCCCCGTTCCAACCTCTCCCCCCCCCC
>BFEA01000052.1:141225-151974 GCA_003427395.1 Chara braunii
CACACACACACACACACACACACACACACACACACACACACACACACACACACACACACGAGTGCGCACGTACACACAAAAAAAGAAAGTAAGGCCAACCGCGAGGTTGGGGACTTACCTGTTCTCTCTCTCTCTTTTCTCTCTCTCTCTCTCTCTCTCTCTCTCTCTCTCTCTCTCTCTCTCTCTCTTTGTCTCTCACACACACACACACATAAAAATAAATAAATAAATAAATAAATAAATAGTGCCCTTGTAGCACCCTCCCAGGGCCAGGGGAGCAGTCGCTACTACCATCAACGGCCAGAAGGGCATACGAAAAAGATGCGCGGTACTAGTAGGGGCATATGAAAATTTTTTGTGCCTGTACTAAACGACTATCCGGTAGGGGCAAACTGGAAATTTGGCAACCGTACCCGGTAGGGGCATATTGAAAATGTCTCAGGCCCAAACGACGCAAGGGGTTTCTTGGAAACTTGAATCACTGTCAGAGGGGCAAATCCGAATAAGTCGGCCATCGAAGGGGCAAATCGCAAATAAATGCAAACGTGAGGGGTATTTTAAAAATTTTCCCTTGTTTTTTTTTAATTAAAAAAAAAGATAATTCTTCAATTACCTGTGGAATCTGTACAGCGCAACTTTTCAGGCCTTTTCTATTGTCATTTTAGTATTACGGGGAACCACGTAGCAGGGACGTCCATGCTCAAGCCTCCAACGAGGGAACATGCGGGAGTTGCACCCACCAACATGTACGATACCTGCTACAACAGGTAGGCGATATTGACCAGGGGTTAGCCGGTAGCATCAGGACCAAGCTTCTTCGATGGGCCAGTTGTTGTGCCTTCCGTTCGGTCCCCCCCCTCTTTGAACTCTCTAGGGGCTTTAATCGGTACCCCGTTGAGTTCCAAGCGTTTTGGTATGGTCCCTAACCATGTTGGGCGTGTGCACTTGTGCGACTGGATTGCCCCCAACATTTTCATAGAGGCGGGGGACCAGACCATGTTTTTTTGCGCATGTGTGCGCAAAGCAAACGTGCACACTTGCTCGTGCTCATATGTTAATCTCATGAGGCCTTAGGGATTCTTGCCCCCTTTTCGTCAAGTCGATCAACGAAATTGTCCTCCTTTCTTTTTTCTTAGCTCATAATCAACTTGAAAATTAGGGTATTCACACCGCAGAGGGTTTGTGATGTAAGTACTGCGGGGGGGGGGGGGAGGAGGAATAGGCACTCGGGAGTGGAATTGAGTTGTGGGCCAACTTGGTTGTTTCAAGACCACGTTGACATCCTACCAAGGTGCTTCCGCCGGCGCATTAACTAGCACTTGGACCGAGCACCACCTCTCCGGTAATGGCAGTCTTCTCGACTGGTGGTGTTACTCGTAAGATATTGTTTCGGTGGGTGTGATCTCCAAAACCATTTCGTCTTGACAAAGGGTCGACCTCGGGAGGAAGGGATGAAGTTGTAGGAGTCATAGCGATCAGGTGGGAGGGCCTCCATAGATGGTTGAACTTGAGATGCAAAAAGATGCACACTCTCCTCCCCTTGACCCTCGGGGTCAGAGAGTGAATGACTCTATTACGAGGAAGGTATCATCCCCTCGGATATTGATCTGGGCGTGATGACAATTCAGACGAGGGAAGTACGTTTCAAAGTCAACGTGGTCATCGATTAAAATAAAGTTAGCTGGCCCAAGGCGAACACAATCACATTCATATTTCGATAGGGAGCGAGGTTTCTGCAGAAGAAAGTCAAGGATGATACAGTTCGTGCATATGAAGATGATAAAATGAGGCCTCATGCATTTCTAACCCCAAATCGAACGGGTCTCCAAGTCTCATTTTCGAGGTTGGTACCCCTAGATCAGAAAGCAAAACCACCACGTGAAAGGTGCCTTCTCCTTATCATTCAACTACGACACGTTGAATGTCGAATCCTGCTAATATTTTACACCCTAACTAGGAGGGTGTTGTAAGTAATTTTGTGAATATGAATCGATAGGTTTCTCACGCTTAATATTTTTTCTTCACTTGAATGGGTCGATATCTCAACTTGGTACGCTAATACAGACTGTCGTGTAAGATAAATTTATGTTTAGACACATAGGTGAGGAATTGATGCCTCGACTGCTATTCGATAGCCCAAAAGGTGGAAAAAATAAGATTAAGTTTTTTGTCCCCCTCCTTAAAGTTCATTGTTTTGTCGCGGGGCAGTTAAAGATGTTAGAGGGGGAAACATTATACTTACTACCATTAGCTTGGCAGAAGATCGGCGGTAGGAGCTCTGTCGCATCTGCGTTCCCCCAACAAAAAAAATGAATTCATTTTGAAATTGGAAGATAAGTTGCATATGGAAAAGAAACCCACTTCACATTTCTTCAAACTTATTTGTTAAATATCCACGAACGTTCATCGTCTGTTTTCTGTAATGTTTCCATGAGCCCCCATGTCCAATCGCCAAGAGATGTTTAGGTTATCAGCCCTCATGCCTAATCGCTAGAAGATGTTTAGGTAAGGAGTGGTTAAGCTGAGGAACGCTACCTGGAATCTCCGAGGCTTGGAGATACTTCAGAAAAGCGAAATAAGGATACACTTAAAACGAGGTTATTTGCAAATAATATTCAACTAGTATGCCTTAAAGAAACTAAGTTAACCAAAGAGAAAATTGAAACATTGCGTAGTTAGAGGGATGACCCTCAAATATAGTCGCCGCAAGAGGGACCAAAAGAGGGGTAGTGATCTTATGAAGAACTTGACATGAAAATTGTAGATTTTTATGTTGATCGTTGGGGTTTTGGGGCATTGACTAAAATATTTATCGAAGTGTATCGGTCTGTGATTGTGCTTATTTATGCGTCTGGTGACAAAAAGGAATGTGCAACCTTATTTTAATAATTGCTCTATATTATTCCCGATGAGGATTTTACGATGGTAATTGGATGTTGGAATATGTCTCTTGGTTTGGTTGGTTAAAGAGGCAAACACCCCAAGGACAAAATTATTCTCATTTTTGTGATAGAGGAATTGGATCTGGTTGATCCATTATGATACAGACATATCCACCCAAATCGGAAGGATACTGCATGTAGTACTTATACCAATCTAAAAAAATCCTTGACGCACAAATTTCTGCATTTTTTTTGCCTACTCTTATCCTAATCATAAAATTCACACCAAGCATGAGATTGTCCGTTACAACTGGAACCCTTGGAGCAATTCATGAAGGAAAAGAGAGTAAGAGGGTAAGCCCATGCTTGGAGTAGGGGGTACATGGAGAATGATGACTTAGTGATGAGAAACCCAAGTGAGTTGAATGAAGTCATGTTGGTTAAATGGATCAGTAAAGCAATGTTGGGAACATAATCCCAACATTGGATTATTTTACTATTCAACAGAAAATTTTTCCAAAATTAAATAATCATTCTAGAGTAAAATTACATTCTAAATTTCAAATTTTCATTCTATCTTAAAAATGTCATTCCAATTTTAAAATTTTTCGTCTTACTTGAAAACTTTCCTTCCAAGAATGGGGTATCCCTTCTTATTTGAACTGCATGCTAGAGTTGGAATGGAAGTCTGGATGAGTTCATGAAATATTTTAATTGGACTGTCATTCTAAGTAAAGATTTTCAGTCATAAATAGGTTAATCCAATCAAAAATAGACAATATTTGTTGTAGTAGAATGAAAGGCTAATTAAAATATTTCATAAACTCGTCCAGACTTTCATTCCATCTTGAACAAATAGATATAGTTGGAAGGGAAAACTCATATTTAGACGGAAACTTACCAAATTAAATTAGAAATTTTAGAATTTGACAAACATTGGAATTATAATTTATAAATATTAAGGATTTTTTCTTTATGGAATGTTTTTTCAACTTTCATTTCTCATGGGAATTTTTCTGTTCGTCGAGCATATCTTGACAAAAAAACAAAACTTACCCATATCCATCGATATTTTGACATGTTTGTTACTCCACTCTTATCAACCATGGCATGTCAAATCACGATTTTGGGGAATACTGATGGAAGCTTGAAAAAACATATGACTGGATGTTTGGGTGGAACCAACCACGAAAGCAAAAGTTTAATTCTAACCCTCATTTGAGAACCCGAATATAAGATTTGTCGTTGGTGAGTGGTAGAAGGATGACTCCATCTCCTTAAGTTATGACCGCTCTTGGACTGAAAAGGGTATTATCAGGATTAGAGATTTATGGAACGACGTACAAGGAGTATAAAAGTTAGAAGAGGTGGAGTTAACCAGGATTAGTGACAACTATCATTTTTTTAAGTTTGTCTGCTTAATTTGAGCAAGAGGTAGTAATACATTAGGGATTTAGCGGAGATAGGTAGCATATATAGGGTTGATTTTTTTTTTCTTTTAATGGCTTATTGACCTAGAACATTTCACTTTGTTTTAATTTTTTGGATGTTTTTTAGATTTTAAAGGCTTTATGATCTGTGTAAAAACTTTTGTTGGTGAATTCTGGGTTGTACAATTGATATGTATTGTCGATCTTATTGTTCTCAAAGTTGTGGATTATCAGAATAACAGTACTGTTTTTGACAATTTCGCCTTAGGACTACATCGGAATATCTGCACCTAAGTTGGATTATGGTCCTATGATTTTTATTTATGAGTTATTTGTTGAGAAATCCTCGACCTCTTTTCTTGTACATAATGAAAAAAAAAAAAAATACAGCGTAGGTATTGCATGACTTTCTGCATCAAATATGACTGTAAATACGGGTAGATACAACTTAGGAGAAAATTGAAACATTTGGTAGTTGGTAAAATAACCCTCAAATATAATCGTCCGTAAGATGGACCAAAAGAGGGGTAGTGATTTTATGCCATGAAGGACTCAACATGAAAATTGTATATTTTTATGCTGATCGTTGGGGTTTCTAGGCATTGACTAAAATATTTATCGAAGTGTATGGTTGGGTGATTATGTCTATCTACGCGTGTGGTGACAAAAAAAAATGTGCAACCTTCTTTTAATAATTGCTCTATATTATTTTCAATGAGGATTTTACGATGGTAGTTAGATACTAGAATATGTCTTTTGGTTTGCTTGGTTAAATACAATAAGGCAAATGCCTCAAGGATAAAATTATCATAATTTTTGTGATGAAGGAATTAAATATCGTCGATCCATTATATTATAGACGTGTCCACCCAAATCGGGAGGATACTGCATGTAATACTTAAACCAATATAAAAAAATCCTTGACATGCAAATTGCTGCATTTTTTGGGTATACTCTTATCCTAATCATACAATTCACACCGAGCATGAGATTGTTCGTCACAACAGGAACCCTTGGAGCAGTTCATGAAGGAAAAGAAAGTAACAGGGTGAGCCCATGCTTGGCGTTGGGGGTACATGGAGAATGACGACTTAGGGATGAGAGACCCAACTAAGTTGAATGAAGTCATGTTGGCCAAATGGATCAAGAAAACAATGTTGGAAACATAATCCAAACATTGGATTATTTTAGTCGAGCATATCTTGGCACAAGAACAAAACTTGCCCATATTCATCGACATTTTGAAATGTTTGTTACTCCACTCTTATCAACGATGACAGGTCAAATCAGGATTTTGGGGAATAGTGATCGGGGTTTGAAAAAACATATGACCGGACCAACCATAAAAGCATAAGTTTTATTCCAACACTTATTTGAGAACCCGAATATAAGATTTACAGTTGGAGAGTGATTTAAGGATGACTCCACCTCCTCAAGTTATGACCACTTTTGGACTAAGAAGGGTATTCTTAGGATTGTAGATTTATGGAACGACGTGCAAGGAGTATGAAAGTTAGAAGAGGTGGAGTTAATTGAGATTAAAGTCAACAATCATTTTTTTAAGCCCATCTGCTTAGCTTGAGTAAGTGGCAGTAATAAATTAGGGATTTAGCGGAGATAGGTAGTATATGCAGGGTTGATCCCTTTTTCTTTTTTTTTGTATGAGTTATTGGCCTAGAGCATTTCGCTTTGTTTTGATTTATTGGATGTTTTTTAGGTTTTAAGACTTTATGATCCGTGCAAACCTTCTGTTGGTAGATTTTGGGTTGTCCAGTTTTTATGTATTGTTGATCCTTTTGTTCTCATAGTTGTGGATTGTCAGGATAATGGTACTGTTTTCGACCATTTTGCCTTAGGACTACATCCGAACATTTGCACCTAAGTTAGATTATGATCTCATGATTTTTATTTGTGCGTTGTTTATTTAGAAATCCTCGACCTCTTCTCTTGTAAGTAATTAAACATGAATATTTTTTATTAAAAAAAATCAATATAGTGTAGGTATTGCTGCATAAGTCAAATGTTATTTTCTCCCCGTTTTCTTGCATTCTCTCTTTTGTTAGATGAGGAAGGGGGGTGTCACGAAGGACGAGTTGCATATTCACTTGCATGACTTCTGCGTCAAATCTTCCTGTAAATACAGGTGGATACAACTTAGGAATTCATACGCATATAGTCTCACATAGTTTTACGGGGCCAAACAGGGACGGTCACCCCTAAAGTTTGATGGGTTCAAGACATGCCAAAATAGTTTTAAAGGCCTAAATGTTATTATTATTATTATTATTTTCATAGATTGTATGTTTCTTCAACTACACGCCTACCAAATTTCACTTCATTCTCATTAAAAAAAAAAAAATTCTATGAAGAAGGAAGGGGCAATATAATTAAGGAAGGCAAAATGAATTTGAGAGAATAATAGTATAGTTTTGAAAAAATAAAATAATTTTGGTACTCCCCCCCCCTTTCTCTTTATCAATCAATGAAATCTAATCAATAAATTAATCACTCACTAACTCAATCAATCAATCAATAATGTATGTGTTATCATGTTTGCCATACACAATTCAAGATACATGACTTTGAAAGACAATTTTTGCGGACTTTCACCAACTCATCAAAAAGTTGAACTGCACCGTATGTGCAAGACACATTTAACCGATGCATACAAATTTGTAATGTTGCCTAAAGGCAGCGACCCCTGAGGAAAGTACTAATCTATTTTACTATCGGTATTGTTGACTTTCTGGATGACGAGGCGAGTCCCTATCCATTTGTCAAATGCATCTTGGGCATATAGTGAGAGTCCAACCTCTTGATGAGTCAGTGAAAGCCCGATGAAATAGTTCGGCATAGTCACGCATCCTGAGTTTAATGCATACATGTTTGCGCACACCCATACATGTACACACGCACACATTCATGCAACAACGAGCACGCACACGTACAAATATCGTGTCGGGTTCGCACAGAAACACATACAAACATACACGAACACACACATGAAGGAGTGCAAATACACACATGCATGTGCATGCACTTACACATTCATAGTTCAACAATACAATTAGGCACAATCATATTTTTTTGAAGGAGTGCACATACACATATGTGTGCGCATGCATGCACCCACACACGCTGCCGAGTGTATCAGTTGCTGAGGGGGACCCTCACGACCGTGTCACACAAGAGTTAAAAACGCAAAGATTTTGAGGAGATATTGTCGCTCTGACCGAGTGCATTAGTTGCACCTCTCATCAATTCCTATGAGAGGATATGACCTTGCCAGGTATAACTCACCTCCACTTATAGGAGTTTTCCCCCTTAGATGGGTATATCCCCGTCAAGTTACCGATCCACTTTCGAGAGTTTTTACATGCAGTCATAGAGGTGGACCAACTGAGGGTGTTTCTCGTGTGTTGTAACATAGGAGGTATGACCGGTTAACACCCAAATCGAGCCCACATGTAATCCGTCGCCTTGAGGTACTTATCTCCCAAGCTGGTCGACTAGGACCCTAAACTTAACCACACGACTTAAACATTTTAATTTTTATTGGCCTAGACCCACAATTGTGTGTCTAGTCCCTTTTTCAATTCTCACCCATAACTTATTTTACGTGTAAATAACAAGTCCCCACTCGCAAAAACGTATATAACTGTAGCGGAAACTTGAGTGAAATCACACGTTTAATTATGCATGAATATACAATCTACCAATACATCAACGCATTATACGGTATTCATAAACATGTGACCTTTTTTGGGTTTCGGGGTCGCTTATGATGCTTAAGCATCGGATGGCATGCGCACTATGGGGTTTATTCCCTAGCGCCGAACAATCCCGGATATGGGGTAACTCTAGTGATAGGAGACCTTTTGGATGCTGGTAGTAGCGGCACCTCGACGTTCCTCTTGAGAATATCAAGATCCCAACAAATAATTAAATGAGGCAGGTATGCCATTAAGGTGGTATTTTGATGATAAGCCTTGTTGGGGTTCTACATCGAACAGGGCCAGAAAAGCGTGATGAGACCCTTTAGGGCCGATGAATCTCCTAGCTATCCAACTATGCAATTCCCTTTTTTTTTCCCTCCCATCTAACCCTCTCCTGCGTTCCATGTTATGACGAAACTTAGTGCAAGCTAGCTCGGGATGTCAAGAGAAAAAAATTGGTTGAGCTTTAGGGTGTTGTTGACATTACTAGTAGGTTGTTACTCTCAAAGACATGATGTGACTTCCGAACTAATTCGCAAAAATTTCGCATATTCTCAAACATTCTACAAACAGAAAGGTGAAAATTGCAAGCATTATATGCGCACCCATAAAAAAAAGTGAGATCATATACATCGAACACTGAGAGAGAAGTCAACCTTTTGTCACCCAGTCTCTTTACTCACACCCTTGTCCAAACCACTCTCAACTTGCCATTACCAACTTGTCCATGTATCTCAACCCCTTGCACAACCATTTAAGTCAGTCGAGATGAAAACCTAGGGAAATTTCATTCACCTATATGGCTTAAATCGTTAGGTGAGGGCTTAGAAGTACGAGATGGTTGAATCGGAAACTGACCTGTTATCGATTAATAAGAATAAAGTATATTCTTGCGAGTTTAGTTAAAGCATTCTCACAACCTCCTTACATTTACAATACCCTACATTACGCATCCATGTTGACGCATCATTATCCAAACATACATGTAGACAACCTCGCCTTAGATATTAATCTGATTTCTTTCCTAAATCCTTCCTATCTCCTTATCTCTAATTAACTCTGAAGGGGTGTAAACTCCTTCATAGGATCCTTGATAGCATCCTTCTTCATAGGAATCAATGTTTGAGGTAGGTATAAAGTCAACTCAAAGTTTAGTTTGCTCAACTTGTGGATTTGTTTTCTAAAATTTAACTTCACTACCTTACTATCTTAAACATACTTCTCATATTAAAAAATTACCCTTAAATTCTCTATCGCAATATTATGCTCATAAGATAGTTATCTTAACTCCTCGTAATTTACTCTGACTCCTTGTAATCTCCTCTCACTCCTCGTAATCTACTCTAACTTTTCCACCAAGTTGCATATCTCAATTAACCCTTAAAATGTTGTGGAGATGTCGGGGTTATGACTCATAGAGGAAGTCCGACAAGGGGCGTCACGTGTCGGGTTTAGCCCGCCTGTCGGCAAAGCGGACCCACCGACTCACTCATGAATCACTAAAGATCACGAGTTCTCAAAGAGGGGTGGGGGGGGAGAGATCTTGCAACACATATTGGGGAGTATCAACCTGGATCGGCGCTACTTGGGCGCACCCCCCTCGAACTTAGGGTCCTGCATCCCGGAGGCACCCAGCCGAGAGGCAGATGCACCATAGTCACCAGGTGTTGTGAGGATGAGAGTCGCTCCTGCTAGGAAGGGGGTGATCCCTTCACTCCTCTCGTACTCATCCCCACTAACCCTACCTCTCCTGGAGCCGTTCCCCCCCATGGCCTCCAGCAACCCAAGGGAGGTGCGTAATCGTCCCGTAGGACCCAGGACTGCGCAGCGCCTTAGTATCTACTGGGCACCCTCTCATGTGGACCCCAAGTCAGGTCTATGTAGATATTTCCGTATACCCGTGCCCCTTGACCGTGCCCACACTCATTATGTGAGTGGTAGTACGTCAACCTAATGTTGTGAAAACGACCTATGCACAAGGCTGCGGGGTCTTGGGCTCGCAATCTCAAACCACAATGTGCATTTTCAACTGGTGCCCTAATCACTGGGCCATCCACCACTCACCTGGTCTCAATTAGTATCCGAGTCGCACCTTATTTTTGTTGGGTGCCCTTCCAAAACCTTTATTAAGAGGGACTCGTAGTTGAAATTAATCTTTAACTCAATCTTTACTTCAATCATAATTATCTGTAGCCCAACATTATGATAATAACATAATTTAGGGCGGGGTTACCAGCCCTTACGTATGGAGGCCCTCAGAAGGACCTTCGTACTACGTTTGGGCATTCGGGGTCTCATTCAGGGTCCAAACCTGAAGGAGTTCAGCCCCTACCATAAATTATTTCGGTGCCTTAAAATATATATTTTTTCTTCTGAATATATTTTTTTGAGTTCTTTATGATGTGAGGTACATGCGTATAAATTTTGAAGCCATTTTGCTAAGCCGCAAAAAACATTAAGAATCTTTAAAGATAGAGATGCCAAAACGTGTTCACCCACTCACTATTTTATTTTTTTTCATATTTTTACTTTTTTTTTTCACTTTATTTTGGGACCTAAACAATTTACTATTTTTTGAATTTTTGTTCATGAGTTTTGCATTATGAGAAGTATACATTTGTAAATTTTCTGGGTATTTGACTATGCAAAAAAAAAAAAAAAAAAAACGCCATCGATGGTGATGTCGAAAATGGGTTTGCGCACTCACTAATTTTAATTCTT
>BFEA01000052.1:175537-203066 GCA_003427395.1 Chara braunii
AATTGGACCCCCAGCAAATACACCACCCTTCCAACTACCGCACCGTTTGGTGACGACGACGAAAATGTTCCCAGGCCAACGTTCCCAGGGCATAAAACGCACCCCTGACGGGCTGCGAACTTCATTGAACTGGCTATTTCCCATTAATTGGACCCCCAGCAAATACACCACCCTTCCAACTACCGCACCGTTTGGTGACGACGACNGGCTGCGAACTTCATTGAACTGGCTATTTCCCATTAATTGGACCCCCAGCAAATACACCACCCTTCCAACTACCGCACCGTTTGGTGACGACGACTAAAAATGTTACCAGGCCAATGTTCCCAGGCCAATGTTCCCAGGCCGATGTTCCCAGGGCATAAAACGCACCCCTGACGGTCTGCGAACACACACACACACACACACTTTTTCTTTTTTTTTCCCAAGAAGTTCCGCTTCAGCCCACTCGAGGGAGGATATGAGCATCCCCCTATAACGGACTTACGACAGAATGCTGCTGTCTATTAGTGGGGAGCGGCACCTGCTGGAAAACTGGTCCAGCGTCCCATCCACATCGTGAATAAAGCACTACCTAGCCATGACCTCACAAACACACACACTCTTGGAGTTGTGTATAGACATAAACACAGCATAATCACCACCTTAGGCCTCCCCAACCAGATCAACAAACAAACAATGGGTTGCGCACCCCTGCCATCACTTTAAGTCAATCAGATTTGGGCCAGGTTTTATCACGGTTCCTGAACTAACCGTGGTTCAAATTGGATGTAAACCCCAGAAAGACATAGGCTACTCGGGGCATATGCTCGCACTACCTTGCCCGATTGAGATGTGGACGTAATTGCAGTCACATCCATCGCCACGAGCTGCAATCACATGCACAGTCTGAGTATGCTTTCAATCAAATGAGAATCTGGTGGATGTCTGACCAGATATGGTCGACAAGATCGGAGCCGAAACGGGTCTGTGTGGGGCCGAGGGAAAGGGGGACAAGGCGGGGGGATGACTGCGCGGACTTCGAGTGTGCGCGGAGCCCGTTGGCGCATCCAACCGGCTAGCGGAGGGGAACCGTTGTTGCCCTGGTCCTGCGGAAGTTGTGCGCAAGGGGACCAGCTAGCGGGGAGCAGAGTGGAGGCGTTGCGCTGGTGCTGCAGAAGTTGTGCGCACGGGGACCAGCTAGCGGGGTGGAACCATTGCGCTGGTGCTGCGGAAGTGGTGCGCACGGGGACCAGCTACCGGGGTGAAACCATTGCGCTGGTGCGGCGGAAGTTGTGCGCACGGGGAGATGTGCGAAGTGGAATTGTTATGATGCCGCTGCCGTAATCAAAACCATCTACTTCTGTAAACCACCACTTCTCCGATTGCGCACAATTGCGCTCAAGTGCGCACAACCTCCGCAGCAGCAGCGCAACGATCGCACTCCGCACTTTTGTCCGAGCCGATCAACTCCTGTGAACCACCACTTCTCTGAGTGCGCTCGAGTGCGCAACCTGCGCAGCCGCAGCTCAACGATTCCACTCCCCACTTCTGCCCCAGCGCTGCACTCGGGCAGAAGTGGGGAGTGGAATCGTTGCGCTGCTGTCGCGGAGGTTGTGCGCACTTGTGCACTCTCGGAGAACTGGTGCAAGCTGTGCGCACGGGGAGAACTGCGGAAGCGGAACTGTTGCGCTGCCGCTGCGGAGGTTGTGTGTGCGCGCTGGGAGAAGTGGTTGACAGGAGTTGATGGGGCTTTGATTACCACATCAGTTATCTGATCCGTGGTCCATCGGACCATTATATGTGCATATATATATATCGTCAAATAGAACTGCCCGGTAAACCGTAGGCAGAGAGGGTATATGCATATATATTAGCGGTTTGAAGGACTGGGAAAACCACATGGGGTGCCTGATATCCAACCCGCTGATACAAATTGGTTGTTGCCCACAGAAACTCGGGAGAAAAAAAGGTTCGTAAGAATTTGAAAAAAAAAAGAAAAAAGGAAAGAAAAAAGGAAAAAAAATAAAAAAAAGAAAAAGAAAAAATGGGACCCAAAAAAAAAAAGAAGACATTTAAGATGACTTTCTTTTTTGCGACCGACTCTCTCTGGAAGGACCACCCCACATTTGTGGGGGAAATGTTGCGCCTGAAACGTACGGCAGAATGAAAAAGGGGGAAAAAGGGCGGGGGGGAAAGGGGGGGAAAAAAAAAAAGGGGAGGGGAGGGGAAAAAAAGGGGGGTAGAAATAGGAGAAAAGGGAGGGGAAGAAGAGGGAAAGGCAATGGATACACTATATATTCTTCGGCGGAGCTGAACGCAGACTGATTTTGAACGTATATAATCTTTCCAGTCCGATCCAGTCGTGATGAGGGTGCGTTATGTTCGGGGGAAGAAGGTCGTCGTCTTAGATAGATTAGGTGGAATGGGCCATGTATGATGGAGTTACGTGGAGTGGGTAGATCCTGTGCGGCATGGGAGGAGGTAGGGTAGGTAGGGGGGGCACAGGAGGAACCGGCGAAACCGGAGGGAAAGGCAGTAGGGGGGCAAAGGGAGGAAGGGAGGAAGAGGGGGAAAAGGTGAAACAGGCGCAACGGTGAATTATATTTTTGTTGTGGAGAGAGAGAGAGAGAGAGAGAGATTCTCAGAACTCTCCAACGAACAGTGCTTTTGAGTGATATCGTTATGAGCAGAGGTCGGGATCTTGGATCTGCCTGTCTTCCACCGAATAGTACGTACGTTCATTATAACTGCATCTGGACGTGTGTGTGTGTGTGTGGAGAGAGAGAGAGAGAGAGAGAGAGAGAGAGAGAGAGAGAGAGAGAGAGAGAGAGAGAGAGAGAGAGAGATGTCGGACTTTCACGGACTCATCAGGAGGTTGAACCCCGACAGTCTACTGATGATGTATAAGGACTCACCACGTCGTCCAGAGGTAATGTCCTCACCCGAATAGACCACGTGGTCATTATACCTCTGTATTTCGTACAACTTTCAGTCTAGTTACAGCGCTAGTGACGTGGCGTTCTACTCATGTGAGTCTATGCATTTCCACGTGTGAAAGTCTCCATGCATTGGATTAGATGACGACGGGTTGAAGAAACGGACCTGCTGAGCCCTACTTGAGACTGAGGCCTCTCTCTCTCTCTCTCTCTCTCTCTCTCTCTCTCTCTCTCTGCCTGTGCTTGCCACGTGGTGTGTGTGTGTGTGTGTGTGTGTGTGTGTGTGCTGTGTGTGAGTGCGTAGGCCGGTGCGTGTGTGAGTGCGAGCATGCGTCTTTGTGTGATTGATTGATTGATTGATTGATTGATTGATTGACCAAAGAAGGGGGGGAAAAAGGGAAATAACAAAAGAAACACTGAAAAGAAAGCGAAAAAAGTGGGGGATATCCTAATTATTTGGGCTCCTCCCCTTCTTCACATATTTTTATATTTTGTTTTGGTCCAGCGGATGATGACGAAATTTTGCAGGCGTCTAGCTCATGAGCAGAGGAATCTGAAAATAAAAATTCGGATGATAAAAATAAAAATTGCTGCGCCCCGAGCCCCCTGAACGCTGGGGGGTCCGAGCGCCCGCACGATCCCGAACGTTGTGGGGGGGGGGAACCCCCCCCCTCCTCCCCCTCCCTCCTTCCAAACATCCGGCACGGTACCCTGCACCCAATTTGCTATACTGATGAACAGATCTTGACTTCAAATCCTGCAGAGGACTGCACGCAGTGCAGGTCCGTTGGTACACGGCCACACGATTCAACCATATTAGCCCGGATGAGATCCTATCACGTACCATTCCTTGATTAACAGGTTGAGATCTCGAACACTGCAGCAGGACACCAGGTACATCCATAGCAGGTCTCGGTCAATCGGAGCCGTACAGGCAAAAGTGCAGGGGGCTCCAGCCGTACAGGCTGTTTCGTACAGGCAGGGCCAGGAACAAAGCAAAGCGGAAGCAGCTACGATAGGAGGCTATCAGGTGTGCAAAAGTGCAAAAGGGAGAGGAACCCGATCTGCAATTTGAACCAGGTTCGATTGCGTGCACGGAACCGGACATCGGACCAGGTTCAATCGGACTTGATGAGACATTGGGACAGGTTCAGTCGGAAGCGTACGGACCAATCACTGGACCAGGTTCGATCGGACGGTGACGGATCAAACCTACATGAGATTCGATCTGATCCGTTCCATCTGCTATCTAAGCCGTTTGACACGGGACTAAACATTGGACCAGGTTCAATCGGACTTTGAATTGGGGGCACGGGACCAAACATGGGACCAGGTTCGATCGGAGGGTGGCGGATCAAACCTACATGAGATTCGATCTGGTCCGTTCCATCTGCTATCTAAGCCGTTTGATACGGGAGTAAACAGTGGACCAGGTTTAATCGGACTTTATGGGTTGGACCAGCTTGAATCGGGGGCACGGGACCAAACATGGGACCAGGTTCGATCGGAGGGTGATGGAATAGATATAGACGAGACTAGATCTGGTTCCTTTCTCGTCTGCGATAAAATCTAGTTGAGATTCGGTCTGGTCCTGCCCGTCCTCCTGCGATCTAAGCCGTTTGATTGGGTGCACAGGACTAAAGTCTGAACCATGTTCACTCGGACTTGATGGTTTGGGCCAGGTTCAATCAGGGCCACAGGACCAAAAATGGGACCAGGTTCAGTCGGAGGGTGACAGAACAATCAAGACGGCACTAGATCTGGTCCCTTCTCGTCCGTCGTATGCGATCTGAGCCGTTGGCTTGGGTGCACAGGACCAAACGCTGGGCCAGGTTCTTCGGACTTCACGAGGCATTGGACCAGGTGCACAGGACCAAACACTGGACCAGGTTCGATCTGAGGGTGGCAGAAAAAACCTAGATGAGGCAGAAAAAAAAAAAAAAAAAAAAAAAAACCGAGATGAGGTTCGATCTGGTCCTTCCGATCTGCGACCTGAGCTGCTCAATGGTGCACCAGCCTAAACACTGCACCAGGTTCAATCAGATGGTGGATCGGGTTCGATCTCGATGGGCTCCTTCCAGGGAGTCGTTAATTTAACTARACCTKKGCTAMAAAAAAAAAAAAAAAAAAAAAAAAAACTAGACCTGTGCCAGGTCCAACCAATACCAGTTCCACTGGGCCAGGAAGCGAACGTAGTCCAAAATCTATAGGTCACTCCCATGTTTCTCCCCCTAGAGAATGCATGGTCACCATGAATGTATACAAGCTATTTTTCCGGTCCGTAGCAGGCATGATGATGAGGGTTTTTGTTGTGGTTGGGGGAAGATGGACTTGTGCCAGGGCCGATTACCTGTGCACTTTACTACCGTCTTCACCTGAATGGAACGCCCGGTCATTATCACTGTATCTAGACTGAAAGTTGCACCAAATACGGCTATAATGACCGGGCGTTCTATTCGGGCGAAGAGGGTAGTAGGAACTAACCGAGGTGGATAAGCCATTAGTCACTACGGTCTTCCCTGAGTAGAACACATGGTCCCTCATGGATGTACACACGCTAATTTGGTGGTCTGATACAGAGTCATGAGGGTGCGTTGTGTTCCCGAAGACAGATCTGGACCAGGTTCGGTCATGGTTCCTGGACCACTGGATCAGGAACTAACCGTTGTTGGAATTCGATGTAACCCCTCCCTAGAAAGAAATAAGCTACCCAGGGCACCCCTCGCACTACCGACGGTCTTCCCCACGAACATAATAACGCACACTTATTTTGGCTGTATCTGGCAGGAAATATAGCTTGTATACATTCATTTTTAGGGTGCGTTATGTTTGGGGGAAGACCGTAGCACTCGCCCGACTGAGATCTGGACGGAATTGCAGTCACATCCATCACCACGCGCTGCAAAAGCGGTGAGATACATCCGGGAAAGTTGCAGTCTGAGTATGCTTTCAATCCGATCAGACGGTTGACTCGGGTCAATGCAGTCTGAGAATGCTTTCAATAGATCAGACGTTCGAATCCGGTCATTGTCGGACCGGATGTGGTCCACCAGATCGGAGCCGGAAGGGGTCTGCCTGGGGCAGATGGAAAGGAGGACCCGGCGGGGCGGGGGATGCGTCCGTGGACAGTAGGTGTGTGCGGAGCCCCCCTTGGCACATCCAACCTGCTAGCAGAATGGAACCGTTGTGCTGTGCGCACTGGGACCAGCTATCCATGCAATGCAGTCTAAGTATGCTTTCAAACTGCGGGCGGCAGAGGGAAAGGAGGACTAGGCGGAGGGATGATCGCGTGGACAATAGGTGTGTGCGGGAGTCCCTTGGCGCATCCAACCAGCTAGCAGAATGGAACCGTTGCGCTGGTGCTGCGGAAGTTGTGCGCACTGGGACCACCTATCTGGTCAATGCAGTCTGAGTATGCTTTCAACCATATCAGACAGTTGAATCTTGTCAATGTACGACCGGATGTGGTCGACCAGATCGGATCCCGAAGGGGTCTATGTGGGGCCGACGGAAAGGAGGACAAGGTGGGGGATGCCTGCGTGGACATCAGGTATGTGCAGAGGTCCTTGGCCCATCCAACCGACTTGCGGAATGGAACTGCTGCGCTGGTGCTGCGGAAGTTGTGCGCACTAGGACCAGCTCGCCGAGGAGAATGGTTCCGGTGGTGCTGCACGCATATAAGCGGCACTCCTCTTGAAGAAAGTTATCGAACAAAGTGAAAGACCATCACTTGGGACTTTTGCTCAATTGATTCAAAAGCATGAGGCAACCCTCAGGTTGGGGTCACCCAGTCGATGCTCTTGCTAGTGGTGGTGATAGCAACCATTTCGCGCGGTTCGGCGGGAAAGGAGGAGCCAGTTTTCTGTGACCAACCTAGTGGTGGTGATAGCAACCATTTCGCACAGTTCGGCGGGAAAGGAGGAGCCAGTTTTCTAGCGACCAACCTTCAACGTTGCAATCTCCATTTTTTTTGTATTCTGATTGGACGTGTGCAGGTTTGCTGGTAATAGGAATATATGAGAAAAACTCTTTAGAGTCTTTACCCTATTTTACCATTTCTCTGAAGTATCCCGATGGCGGCTCCTTGCGCCTTCTGGGTTCGGGTCCCGTTTTGTCCCGACGCTGAGTGAGGTTGTGAACAATCCGATCTATTAGATTCCAATAGCAAATTGTTCCAGTGGACTACAAGCCATTATGAATTCTCGTTTTTTTTAATGGAGCTTTTGATGATCGATCTCTCGGAGCCAAAGCAATTTGACTCGCATTTAGCGAATTTGCGCTTATTTATCCTAATGAAACCTAACTCTAAATTGTCTATACCATGATGTGCTATGATGAAACCTAACTCTAAATTGTCTATAGTATACCATGCTGTGCTATGTTTCCATCCTTCAAAACCCTCTCACTAGTGTAAGAACTCAAGGGTGGTACCTGTGGCCGACCCACCAGGTGTGGTGCTCCGTCTGGGATAGAGATGGAGATGGAGGATGAAGGGGGAGCGAGATGAGACAGCCCAGCTCCCACGCTTTATAACTCCAACGCACGTACTCCAAAATGTGCCACTGTAGAATGATCTCAAAAACAGACAACAGCCGGGGTATACCCCAGCGAACTGACTGGACTGGACTGGACTGGCTGGTACCGACAGAGGTACTGGCCTGGACTGGACTACCCCGAATACAACACAGACCTGTGAGAACAGGCCAAGGGGCTGGTCTCACAGGCCAACCGTAAGCTGGGAAGCCAAGGTAATGCTACGGTCCCGATGCCTATGCGTATACCAAGGGAGAGCCCAACTCAGAGGAACCCGGCGAAGGGAGACCATCACGCGACACAACCAGGGTACTGTACAAGGTAAGGTGGTAAGAGAGTGACAACGTCTGAAGTAGGCAGAGATGATCGTGACGAAGTCCATGAAGCTGCCAATGACGTCCATGCTGAGAATTCCGAAATGCCGTCGAGGAAGAGCCGCAACGTCGACGAGTTGAAGTGGCAAAAGTGGAGTGGATGGAGTACTGAGAAGTCAAAGACGTGGGATGATAAGTCAGGGTCAATCGTCGTATCGAGCAGAATGACGACGAGTGCGCTGTGGACGCGAAGCATCCGGCTGCTGCTAAAGGTCTGCCTCAGATGGAGCAGACTCGACTTCAGCGGTCTCCTCAGCCGAGGGAGAAGGAGGAGGGTCAGTGGGTTGAGGAGAAGCAGTCAACCCAACATGACGAGCACGGTCATAGGCACGCATCAACATGCGAGCGTGCTGCAAGTGCTCGAGGGGCTCCCAAGTAGCCTCCTCATCAAGGTAACCCTTCCAACGTACGAGATACTCGACATGGGGAGGGTTGTCGTCGGTGACTCGGCGACCAATGATGTCTGAAACGAGGAACTCCTCGTGCCCGTCCACCATGATGGGTGGAGGGCGCTTTTATGGTTGTCCAGCGAAACGCTCAGACGGTCTGTGGTAGGGACGAAGTAACGAGACGTGGTAGACATCGTGCATACGAGCCTGGCGTAGGTAGTCGGGCAGCTTCACACGGAAGTTGACCGGGCTAGAAGCCGTGTCAGAACTGACGACCTGGAGAATGCGGCATGGGCCACTTCGAGCTGTAAGTGGCGGGCGTCGATAAGCACATCATCACCGACTTTGAATGGATGATCCATCCTCGATTGGTTCGCACGTGCTGCCATGCAAGTTTGGGAAACGAGTATGTGCTCATGCGCGGTCTTCATGATCGACGTCATGTGTGCAACCCAATCATCCAGCGTGGGAGAACTCGTGTCGGGATGCATCTGTGATGGTCGAAGGAAGTCCACGGGAACACGAGGGTGATAGCCGAGGTCGTAATAGTAAGGCGACATCCTCGTGGCTGGCGAGACGACGTGGTTGTATGCTATCTCCGCGTGAGCAACATGGAGATCCCACTGCTGGTCGTCACGAACAATCTTTCGGAGAATATCTCCGAGAGTCCTGTTCGTGACCTCGGTCTGACCATCAGTGTGGGGATGGTAAGACGAGGAGAAGCGGGGCTGGGTGCCGTAAACCTCGTGCAGCCGTCGCCAGAATCGGCTGGTAAAGCGAGGGTCACGGTCAGATATGATGCTCAGAGGTAAGCTGTGGTCACGCACGACTCAGTCAAACGCGATGTCAACGACCTCATGTGCACTGATGGCATAGCAGCACGAAACAAAGCGTGTGCGCTTCGTGAAGCGGTCGACGACAACCAGGATAACATCATATGACCACGGGGGGTCGGAGGACGAAGAGGACTGATGAAGTCCATCGAGATGGACTGCCAACGACCCTCAGGGATAGGAAGAGGCTGAAGCAAACCATAAGGCAGGTGGTTCGCACCACCTCCTGACAGGTGGGACACTCTGCGACGTAGTCCGTCACAAAGTCCTTGCGCTTCGGCCAGATGTACAGGCAGCTCACACGAGCCAATGTCTTGTGGAAGCCCATATGACCGGCGACTGCCAGGTCATGGAACTATGTTACTGCCCAGACACGAAGCTGCCCAGTGGAGGGAATGCAAATACAGAGCTGTCTGGTGCCCTGTGAGCCGTGCCGGTAAACAAGATCGTTGTCCTCGAGAGAGTAGTTCGGGACGGTCTTGCCACTCCGAAGGGTCGCATGGATGTCACGATAGCCAGGGTAGTGGCGGTACTGAGTGCGAAACTCGTCGATCACTGAGTGGTGGATGGTGGTGACCGAGATGGCAGCGAGCTGGATCTGCTCCTGATCATGGTCAGGGTGTCGGGATAAGGCATCTGCGACCCGATTAGTCTCACCCTTGATGTGCTCAGTGGTGAAACTAAACTCGGATAGGTCGCGCCACCAGCAAGCCTGTCGAGGAGTGAGCTTCGACTTCGTCAGAAAAGCCTGGACAACAGAGTTGTTCGTGCGCACCGTGAATGGTGCCCCGTGCAGGTAGTGACGCCAGTGCTGAGCGGCATAAACTACTGCGAGAACCTCACGTTCATCAGCGATGTAGTTTATCTCGACGGGCAGGAGCTGGCGAGAGTAGAAGGCTATCAGACAATCCCCTGAGCGAGACTCGACAGTGACATCCTCGGTGATGGTAGGAGAATAGTCAATAGAAGGCTCGTCAGTAGCTGGACGAGTAGGTCAGGCGGGAAGCAGTGGTAGGGGTAGGGGGTGGGAAGCGAGGGGTAGGGGGTTGGAAGTGAGGGATGCGAGGATGAGACACGCGTATCCCTGTACCATCATACAAGGCAATGTCTGTCAAGCGGACGAGTGGTGCGCCACCGGTCTGGCAGCGAGGAGACTGAGACAGCACTGCTCCTACAATAAAGTTAGACGCATCGGTGGTAAGGATAAAAGGGCAATCAAAATCAGGTAGGTGAAGAACCGGTGCACATGTCACCACCTTCTTGAGGGCGCGGAAGGCGTCCTCGTGGAGGGTTGTCCAAGTCCATAGCGGGTTCTTCCGGAGGAGGGTGRAGGTAAGGACGTAGGAATACCTAGCGTATCCCTGGATGAAATTACTATAGTAGGTAGTGAGGCCTCGGAAGCTGCAAAGCTGCTTGGCGGATGTGGGGACGGGCCACTCCGCAACAGCAGTGAGCTTCGCGTCAACCATGTGGAGACCGTGGTTAGACACGTAGTGTCCTAAGAAATCCACTTTGCCCAGGCTCAGCTTGGCGTAGAAGCCATGTCTGCGCAAGCGGTCAAGGACGTCGCGGAGGTGTCTGAGATGCTCCTCAAGGGTACGATTGTAGATCAGGATATCGTCGAGGTAGAGAGGAGAACGTACTGCTCCAGGATGTCCCTGAAGATCTCGTTCATCGCCCTCTGGAAGGTAGGGGGTGCGTTGGTGAGGCCAAATGGCATCATCGTAAACTCGTAGTGGCCGAAGCACGATCGGAACGCTGTCTTCGGCTGGTCCGCTGCAGCGACGCGGATGTGATGGTAACCGCTACGAAGATCGATCTTCGTAAAGAAGCCGTTGCCTGCTAGTCGAACAGCTCGTCGAAACGAGGCATGGGGTAACTGTTCTTAACCGTGTAGCGGTTGAGACCGCGACAGTCGATGCAAAGACGGAGAAGTTCCATCCGCTTTGCGAGCAAAGAGGACGGGGGCACCCCATGGGGAGTTGCTAGGTTTAATGAAACCCAGTTTTAGGAGCTTCTCAAGCTGACGCTTGAGTTCGGTGGCCTCGGGGATCAAGAGTCTGTAGGGTGCCAGGTGGTGAACACGATAGTTAGGCACAAGCTGGATGGAGTGCTCGACGTCGAGCATCGGTGGGATGCCGGCGTACGAGAAAGACAATTGGAAAACTTCGTGGTACTCTCGAATAAGGTCACGAACTGCGGGCTCTAGGTCGACCGTATAGCGTGCGAGTTCCTCAGCGTCAGCGTCAGCACGCGACGATGGGGTGGACTCGACAGACGACGAAGGGAGGGAAGTAGAGATGGGGGCCATGGAGATAGGATGATCTGGCTCCAGAGAGATGAGCTCGGCATCGGGACAGGGTGGATCATATGCAAGAGATCTGTAACATTCACCGTAAAGAAGGTGACGTTGTCCTGTCAGATGAAGTGAGCGTACTGCCGAGGCGAGGTGACGGTGATAGGAGGAGATGGTGTGGGCACGGAAGGCTCCGGGGGAGGAGGATCGGGGCGTGGTGTCGTGGTGGTACCTATGAAAGGTACGCGGTACGTTTGTCCACACTTCGTTTTGAGAACGAGAGTGTTGGTCGCCCAATTGGCCTCGATGCTGCGGAACCGACAAGACCGTGGACTACCGAGAATGAAATCGTACCCCGTCTCCATCATCGAAATGTATGGAGGAGCGGTGGCGACGAGACGCAGGGGGATGATTAGTCGGCTCGAGAGTGAGGAAGAAAGTGAGGTTGGTGACCGTCTGATCGAAGAAGCGCTGAGCCTTGTCATCCCGTAGGGTGACAGAGATGGGAGTCAGAGATCCTGTCGTGGGTAAGCGGGCTTCTTTCACCACACGTGGGTGAATGAAGTCGCCCTGAGAACCGGAATCCCACAACGTTGAGTACACCCTCGTGGAGGTCCCCAGTCGTAATCGGGAGGGTGCGATCGGGGTTAGAGAGGATGGTGAGAAGGCGCATCGACATGGAGGGTGAGTCGCTCCTGACGAGCCTAGAGCATGCTCAAGTCGAGAAGAGAGGACACAACGTCCTCGCGAGTTGCAAGCTGCTCGCTGCAATGGGCTGAGCGAATGGCTCGATGCGTCGGTAGTAGCGGAGGGATAGGAGGGGAGATGGTGGTTTGTGGAGGCGCAGACGGTACTGCGACAGAGGGCTGAGTACACTCTGTCGGGTCCTGCGATACCTCAACTCAAGTAGCGAGGGGGGCGAATCGCGACCGAGATGTCGGGAAGCCGACTACTAAGGAGGGCGCAGGTGTACACTGCACCGTGGCTAGGATGCGCCGTGGGGATGCGAAGCACCGGGGGGGGATTGAGCACGATGCTGGCGAGAGAGCTCAACGTAGTGGCGGTCGAGGGTGGCGGTGTAAGGGCACCGCGAGGAGGTATGATCGTCCTGGCGGCAGCACAAACACCCACGCCGACCCAAAATGGCCGCACGCTCCTCAGTGGAAAGGACACCGCGAGGAGGGACAAAGCCCTGAGGGAGGTCCTGCTGAGGGACCTTGGGGGCCGACGCGCCAGCGTGACCAGAGCAGCTGTGTGCCCGGGAGAGGGTGGAGAGGGCGAGTTGGAGGTGCTCGGCCATAGGGAGAGGAGAGTCCTCCAGGTGGTAGTGGACGGCCTCGCAGAGGTTGAGGTCGTCGCTGTGGTCACCCTTAGGCAACAGCGGGGCAACAGTATCCTGGTCACCATACTCAAGCGCGCTGAAGCGGCGCGAGAAGTGGCGGCCCTGCTGCGTAGAACGGCGGGGGCGACCGTAGAAAGGGGAAAGACGCTGGGAAATGCCGTGAGAGGAGGAGGGAGCTTAACAAGTACGCTGAGGCTGGGAGGAGTGTGTGGATTGAAGATGGGTCCGCATCCGCTGATGGGACCTAGCGGCCTCGTAAGCGTGAGGGGCCGATGTGAACTCGTACCGCCATAACTCGGAGCGGTACTCAAGGGGAAGGATGGCCAAGAAATGATCAATGAGGGCAGCCTCGGGGAGGCACGCCACATCACAAATGAGGCGGGCGTCCTGAAAGACCTGGATGTGGCGGTCCAGGCCGGCAGCGCCACCAGAGGTGGACCAGCGTGTACTGACGACACGCTCGAAGGCGTCAGTCACGTTATGTTGGGCTCCGAAGCGATCTTCAAGGAATGCTTGAAAGTCCATGAAGGTCGGGATGCGACCCTCACGAAGGGAGTGGGTGTAGAAATCCTCCCAGGCGCCGAAAGGACCGCCACACAAGCGCGTGGAGAGGTGAGTCACCCATGTGCCGGGTGGGGCGCCCATGAGCTGGAGCGTGCGGGTGGCAGACTGTAGCCACCGGGACACGTGTATCCCTGTACCATCATACAAGGCAATGTCCGTGAAGCGGACGAGTGGTGCGCCACCCGGAAAAGCTGAGAGCATGGCAGCGAGTTGTGGTCCCGTGGCCATAGTGACCGGAATCTGGGCGGGTGCGCCCGTAGAGGGAGGGAGGGTCTGGCCCGTGGCGGCCGTCGCGCTAGGAGCGTGGACAGTCACCAGGATGGCCGGGTCGGGGGCGGTGGAGGAGGAAACTCCGTCGTGGCCACCATGTCGGAGGACGAGGGACTCAGACTGGGAGCCTGGGGAAGAGAGAGTTGAGAAAGGAAGGACGGGCAGCGTCCTGGAGTTGTCGCATGCCAGTGACAAAAGTTGCCACGTGTGCCTGTAGAGGCGCAAAGGTGGCCAGTTGCGCTTGGATGGGCACGAGGAGGGAGGTGAGGAGGGTGTGCAGATCCCGCTGGGGCTGATGACCCTGGTCCGCCGGCACAGGTATGGAACCCGGTGCCGAGGTCGGGAGCGGGGAGTCGAGTGTGGGCGTCCACAAAGGGGGAAAGGTGGTTCGGGTCCAGGGTGCCCGAATGGAAAGAGGGAGTAGGGGGGGGGAGGCGGGAGGAAAAATAAATAAGCAGTGAAATTTTGAGAGAACAATAAAAATAAATAAATAAATAATAAAAATAATTAAAGAAATAAGTAAACAAAATGTGAAGAGGTAAATAATATTTATTTTTTTGGAATTTTCGACATCATTTCCTTATCCCCCATGGGGTCAAGAATGTGCCAAGGGAAAGGAGAGACCAAGATAAGCACACTAAGTTTCAAAATGCCGCAAATTAAAAATTTCAGAAAATAAATAAATAAATAATAAAAAGAGAAATAAATAAATAAATAAGTAGATGAGGAGGTGAAGAGAAATAAGTGTCGGATTTTTCAAAAATTTTGGCAACATTTTGTTACTCCGATGGGGTCGAAGTGTGCCGTCAAGAAAAAAGGCTAAGTAAAACGAGAAAATTTCGGCAGCACTTCGTTACCCCCACGGGGCCAAAATGTGTGCCGAAAGCAAGATGACTAACTCCTAATCAGATTTAAGGGTGCCGCAAAGAAATTCAAATTTTTAGAATAAATAAAAAAGAAAATGAAATAAATCAGAAAATGAGAAAAGGAGGTGGGAATAAGATAATTCGAATTTTTGGAAAAAGAGGAAATATAAATCAAAAGAAAGATGAAAAGAAGAAAAAAAACACCAGAAAAATTTTGAAGTTGGGGGGAAGGGGGGATGAAAAAGTGAAGGAGAAAAAAAAGAAATAGGTGAGAGAGAGAAAAAGAGTGAACGGGGAGATGGGGGGAGTGATGGGGTTGTAGTTTGGGGAGAGGAGGGTGAGAGAATGGGATAGCAAGGGATGGGAAAGGTGGAGAGGGATCAAGAAGCAAAGAGAAAAAAGGAGAAAGAAAAGAAAATAAATGAATAAACTAGAGTAAAATAGTGGGTGGTGGGAGAAAAGGTGGGGTGGGGAGAGGGGTATGAGTGGTGAGAGTGATTAGAAGGAAGTGAGTGAGGCAGAAGAGGAAGAAGTAGAGGGGTTGAGTAAGAGGAGAGAGAAAAGGTAGAGAAAGTGGGTTAGTAGGGAGAGGAACGAGAGAGGGATGATACCTGACCCTTGGTGTCTCCTAAGGCACAAGGTATATCAAGACCAAGAGGGTTTTGGCCTTCACTGCAGCAAACCAACTGGAGGAGGGAAGGGGCTGAGATCTTGATCAGCCCCTAGCAGCAGCACTGCAGATCCAGGGTGTGCTGTGTGAGCAGAACCGCCACTGTAGAGCAGCCCTTGAGCAGGGGGTCTTCACGGTCCACAGCAGATTGCCATGTGGCACTGCAGATGGCCACGGTGTCTCCCCACCGGCCGGGGGGGGGGAGCAAATAGCTGCCTGCCCGCTGCTGTCGACGATCGGGGGGGGGGGNGGTGGTGGGAGAAAAGGTGGGGTGGGGAGAGGGGTATGAGTGGTGAGAGTGATTAGAAGGAAGTGAGTGAGGCAGAAGAGGAAGAAGTAGAGGGGTTGAGTAAGAGGAGAGAGAAAAGGTAGAGAAAGTGGGTTAGTAGGGAGAGGAACGAGAGAGGGATGATACCTGACCCTTGGTGTCTCCTAAGGCACAAGGTATATCAAGACCAAGAGGGTTTTGGCCTTCACTGCAGCAAACCAACTGGAGGAGGGAAGGGGCTGAGATCTTGATCAGCCCCTAGCAGCAGCACTGCAGATCCAGGGTGTGCTGTGTGAGCAGAACCGCCACTGTAGAGCAGCCCTTGAGCAGGGGGTCTTCACGGTCCACAGCAGATTGCCATGTGGCACTGCAGATGGCCACGGTGTCTCCCCACCGGCCGGGGGGGGGGGGGGAGGGGGGGGTAAATAGTTACCGTGCCACTTCTTCAACACCAGCGAGCCACAATATTAATTCAAACTGTGGCTTTGACTAGTGTGTTAAGGCATTGGTTATGCATGCGCATGAGTGTTAGCTGCGCAGGTTCAAACCCTAGCAGCAGCATCCTACATCTTGATAATAAATAATCCGGGAGCGGGGCGGACCAGTGTGACTGCAGCTCTTTTTTTTGCCATGTGTCGCTCCCTCACTGCTGCACATTTTCCTGCTGCTTTTCCCTGCAAAAGACCGAAAAACAGCCAAAAAACCCGCTGTCGGGTTTTGGCAGTTTTCCCTACTATGCGGTGGTGGTGGGTGGGAGCGGGGAACGTTCCCGCTCTGATACCAGTGTGGCGGACCCACCAGGTGTGGTGCTCTGCCTGGGACAGAGATGGGGATGGAGGATGAAGGGGGAGCGAGATGACACAGCGCAGCTCCCATGCTGGACTCCAACGCACGTACTCCAAAATGTGCCAATGTAGAATAATCTCAAAACCAGACAACAGCTGGGGTATACCCCGACAGACTGACTGGACTGGACTGGATTGGCTGGTACCGACAGAGGTACCGGCCTGGACTAGACTACCCCGAATACAACACAGGCCTGTGAGAACAGGCCAAGGGGCTGGTCTCACAGGCCAACCAGAGGTCCGCTACAGTACCGGCCTGGCCATTTTTTACGGGTACATAATTTCATCAAAACACGAATAGAATCAAAATTTCCACTGCTAGGCTAGAAGAGCCGAGCCTGAACCGTGCGAGATGGTCGCCCATCAAGCCAGCTAAGGTATTGGGGGGCGAGCTGCACAATAGCAAACCGTTACGTGTGGTTCTGAGGGCAGGCATTCTGCCCACCAGGTTGCGGGAAATTACGGGAAGATCATGCTTCCCCGAAAACAACCACTCTTCTAGCCTCATCTTGCTTAGATCCCAAGCTAAACGCTGGAGCTTCCCGCTGGAGCTTCCTCTCGCCTGGAAGTTCAGACTGTATGATCATCCTATCTTATATGCAAATCTTCATATACTAGATCCAATCAATACGACTAGGAGTCAGTCGAGCCGCACGCCGGAATAGAACGTATGTCATACAGTTATTTTTGCTGCATCCGGACAGAAAAGTGAGCCAAATACGGCTATAATGGCAGTACGTGGTATTGCGGGGAAGACGGTGGATCCTCAATTGAAATCGAATTGCAAAATTCCAGCGCCTGGTTTTTGCTCGTTTACAAGGCTTACTGTGAAGATCCGACGGCGATCGGAGAGCAACTCTTGAACCACAGAGATGGAATCCGCGCCACCTGTCCCCAATTAATTGGGTAATCTACCGCTTTCAATTCAATCTTGGGGAAGCATATCCACCATCAAAGTTTATGTTTTTATATTTTCATGTTATTGCAGCATCAAAACGAAATTCTGCATTCTGTACAGAGGCTGGATTAAAATAGTTCTGGAGTATGTGCGCTTCGTGCCTCTCCAGGATCGACTGTGAGAACAGTCCAGAAATTCCGCCAGATTGTAGCGATTACGAATTGTTTTTTTTTATAGCTTTTTTTAACTTTTTTTTTTAATGGAGCTTTTTCTCCCTCAAAACCTGGCGGGGAGCGCTGCCAAGACGCCGGGGTGGGGTTAGTGTCTTATTGGCCGCCTGACAGTTGGTTGCCTTTAGTTCACTGATACAAAATTTAATCTTTTTGAACCACCAGTAGCCCCCCGCCCAGCAATTTTTTCAGAGTCGTGGCGCCCGCCACAGCTTTTGGGGGTTGGGGAAGGCCCGGTAGTTCAATCGGGGAGGAAGCAGGTGTGCCCAAGGAAAACAGGGAAATGGCTTGCTTGTTTTCTTCCTGGTTTGCATGGGCAAAACAACAGGCAAAGTACAAAGAGCGAAAAAAAGATGGCAGAAAAGAAATAGCTGGCGCCCGTTGAAAGTGGCGCCTGCCTCGTTTCTAGAGGCAGCAGGTCTCCAGGGGCACGGTCCCAATAGCAGAGATGAGCATTTTTTTTTTGAATTGGCTTTTCACCCAACCCGACCGTATTTTTTTAAGCACATCCCACCCTCAAAGAAACAAAAACAAAAAATCTCAAGGTGACCCAAACCACCCGAGTGTTTTTTCAGAAATTTCCCCCCACACCCAACCCGTCCGTCACCCATAAAAAACCTTCACCCTGACCCACCCACGCCCGCGAGAACAGAATTACCCGCCCGCACCCGGTACCTAATTATTATCCACCCGCACCCGCTCATTCCCCATTGTCTCAGTCCCTTCGAACATTTGCATGCACCATAGCAACATGACATCCTTGGATGACGGCCGAAAACTTTGAAGCATCTCTGCATGTGGAAATTCAAATCGCTCCACAAGTTTGAAATTGGCTAGTGAACCTAAGGCTTGCCACTTGCTGTGGTTAGGTTCGATCCACGTTGTTTTAATGGGAGCGAACATCCCGTTGTTTGGGTCATGGTCCAGCTGCCACCAGTAGAGCGTGACACATTTTTTCAAGGAGGACCCCAAATTTCGATTTGCCACTGGCGCGGGTCTTTTTCCAAGAAGTCGTATTGCTGAGTCCAAGCTATCGATTTCAGTCCGCTTGGGCAAGGAGATCTAATGATCTCTTTCATGGTTTAGAATCTCGTCGTGCACTTCTAGAGACTTTTGCGTTTCTTTTGCAAGGAATACGAGCGAGAGCGATAGACAGAAAACCAAATTGCAAAATCACGCTGTAGTCCAGATAGTCATGTACCAAGCAGAAAGCACAATGCACAGAAATACCAGCCAAATAAGCGCAATACAATGAACTCGGATGTCAATGCCGACACTCTCTCGCCAGATCAATACAGTATCCAATGTCACTCTTTCCTGGATGGCGCTCAGCGCCCAGCCTATCCTGTTCAGCCTATCTATCCTACTCTACGTTCATGCAACGGGATTCACTTTGAAACTGAAGACCCATGTACGTGACGTGATCACCAATGCAGACTGCCAGCATACACCAGGTACGTATCTCTCCTCCCCTCGTCAACCCTTGTCTCCAAACATCATACACCTCCTCACCCGAGAACCACCATCGCCATCACCTGATCTGTGCATGTGCAGCCCGGCTATGGCCGCCGTGCGCCCGCTGCCACCGCAGCGGCCCCTCATCTCTAGCGCCCGTTGCGCTCTCTGGCCAGCGCTCGTGGAGCAGCTAGCGCCCCAACGCAGCAGCATGGCCGCCTGCTAGCGCACTGCCAGAATGTCCGGTGCCTGGGTGCTCACTTTCCTATATTGAAAGTGAGTCTGCCTTGCTGGCGTGGGCCTGGTGTGCGTGCGCCCCGTAACTTCACATTGGGCCAAAATGTCTGCGCCCAGGCCCGTTCAGACAGTGGCCTGGGCCTGCAACAGTTAGGCGCGCCCAACTACCCACGTAGGCTGTGACGTGTCGTCGTGCTGTGCTTGCTGACTGGCCGAGAGGCCGACTTCCACGTCCAAGCATAGATGAGCCTGGAAGGCTCTCGGAAGATTCTGATGCTCACGAGCAGGGCCTTGGCAACCAGCGGGCGCGTGGTAACTGTCTGGTGCCCAACAATGCAGAAATGTCAAAAGTGGGGCCCCATGTCGAATTGAGGCCCGCCTGCAAACATAGCTTTGTTGTCTCCCTCCAGCCATCAGAGGGGATGCATGTTGCCCCCTGCCCCAAACATGGTGTCAAGGATGGGGTGGGGCCGCCGGTGAGGGTCCGGCTAACGCAAAGACTGAGCATTTTGCCAGTAGCTGCGCCTCCCTTTTCATCATCCCCCACCCCCAACCGAATACTCTCCCACAGACCACACACAACCCACTCACACTCACACTCACACTCACACCCGTGTTGGCCAAGGAGCCTGCTAATACCAATCAGAGGTATCAGGCAGACTATCACCGCTTCTTGGCAGTAAGTGAGGCGCAGGGGTTTGTGGGACTTGAACCCACAACCTCCTGTAAATTATAATCTCGGCCAGAAGAAAACCGAGTTTCAGAAAACAATATCCACCAAAAATAGGAGCACTGTCAGATCCTGTCTGGATCGGCAGACACTGTGATCTGCACCCCTGTCTCCATCTAGAATGTCGTCTTATCCCTTGGCTAGTGGGACCGTGCCCCCTTGGCTACTGGCTCCTTTTTCTCCCAGGGTTGTGGACTGTCAAGGCCAAAAAAAAAAGGGCAGCGGTCTGGCTTTGGCCATTTCTGTTCCTAGACTCTACTCCCAACGCCTCCAACAAAGCCGGTGTAATGGTCCCAGTACTTTTCTGGGTTGTTTGTGGAGGGATTCCCGACCTCCCTTTCTTGGTGTGTTAATTAAATGAGATGAGCTTTTTGATATGAAAATTGAAATCGAAATTGAAGAATTGAAAATAGTGGCGGAAATTTCTCACTTGCCCAGAAAAGGAGATAATGTCTTAGGGCGTACTCACACTAGTAACTTTTTTGACTGAGCTCTGCATGCGATTGCGATCAGATGCATTCAGGTCGTGCTGTAATCAACGCAGTCGCATTCATAAAAGTGCTTGTGTGAGTATAGTAGTATACCCTTAGGTAACGAAATCAACAGCCAATAACACCTAAAAAGTTGGCCGCGCACACCCTCTGCACCCCCCTCCTCCCCCCTAAAAAGAAACAAAAAGGAAAAGAAAAAAACAGAAGAGGGTGGTGGAAGCGGCAATCTTGTTGTTTACTTTGAATTGCATTCTGAATGTGCCAGTTCGAACAACCACAGCGTATAAGGGCCTACCCTCACCCCACCCCACCCGACACTGTCCCCCAAAAGAAAAGCAAGCAACCTTCCACCACTCGCAGAAATGTTAAAATAACCAATGCATCTTGTAGTCATGTTTCTGTAAAAGGGGACAGGATGGGGGAAGGACATAAGGGTACGTGGTGTAGGGGCGGAGAGGGCTATGAGGGTATGTGGTGCAGGGGTGAGGGCGGGGCACAGCGTGGGGGGGGGGGGGGGAAAGACGGGGGGGAAACTGTTGATAGGGCAAATGAGAAAAGGGTGGGACATGGTGCATGTGTGTTCGGGGAAGAGAGAGAGAGAGAGAGAGAGAGAGAGAGAGAGAGAGAGAGAGAGAGAGAGAGAGAGAGAGAGAGAGAGAGAGAGAGAGAGATTTGATTGAACGGCTGTGATAGGATTGAAGCTCTTGTTATAGTGATGCTTTGTTTCAGTCAGCAGATATTGATTGATATGCCAATCAGTCAGCAAACTGAGCAAAGTGGATTTGTGTACTTGATGTTGGCGCAGATGGAGTTTCCCCCGCTGTGAGGGTTGCGATTGTTGGTGGGGGATTGGCTGGCTTGTCGGCTGCTGTCGAGGTCATCAAGAGAGGTGGCTCTGTTGTCCTCATTGAAAAGACTCCATGGTAAGAGAGCCACTTGACGAAGAAGCAGTGAGAGTGAACGGAATGAGATTCGATAAAAAAAAAAAACGAAAAGAAAAGCGAATGAGATGCAGTACCTGGAGGTCTTGAAGTGTTACTATTACTACAGTCTATTGAGTCTTGACGGTCAAAAATTCAAAATCGAATGGGAGAATGATGAAGCTAAAAAAAGAACAAAAAAAGAAAATCTGAAAAAGAAAAAAAAGAAAAAGGGTAAAAAAAGACTCAAAATCCAATGAACTTGGTTGTCTACTGTCTTCCCCCGAAGAGCGTGTACAGTAGTCACGGGAGCTGCATTCATGGCAACTTTCAGTCTACATACGGTCGTATTGACTGTATATTCCATTCAGGAGAAGATGGTAGGTCTGCGCACGCTTTCCAGGAGGTCTGATGTTTCAACAGTGGGTGGTACTGATTGACTTGTCGCTTTGAATCTGGGCGCTCCTGTAGTGGCCCGTACGTTTTCTAAAATGGTGGGCTTGTTAACGGGCACGACTTCAGGAAGTATTGGTGGCTTAAATCTCCAGGTCCAACAACATAGGGTCTGCACGTCGCAGCTTTCCCCACACACCAAGCCAAACAGTAGCAGGGAATCGAAACCTGGTGTCTGTCCATTGGGAGGATGTTGCTTAGGCCTGTTCCCTACCGCCGCTACCGGTAGTTGAACAAAGGCTTCGTGATGTGTTCAACTACCGGTAGCAGGCTCAACAAAGGCTTCATGACGTATTCAACTACCGGTAGCAGGCTCAACAAAGGCAGAGGACGGAACCTAAGGCCTGTCCTCAGGGTCATGCTTCTTAGGCCAGGTCCCTCCCTGGCTGGGAACATCGCAGAACAAAGCTCACCAAAGGCAGGGAATCGAACATAGGACCTGTCTCCCAAGCACCAGGTTCTGTACTCTGCTGAAAATCAAATCGTGTGTGATCGAAACTGATTCCTACCAAACAGCAAAGCTGGAAGATTCTAATACGTGGCTCACGGCTACAAGCAAAGCAATTGAATCCACCCTGTTCCATGCCCCAGTCCAGCTCTTTCTCAGGCATCATGTTGAAAAGCAAGCAGCAATGCTTCTTGATGTTCCATGGGCCAGTCTGGCTTTTGCTCAGGAATATTGAAAAGCAAGTAGCCTGAAAGGAGTGAATTTACTGATGCTTGTGAACTCGGCACCACATTGTTACAAAACTTCTCCAATATCTGACATGGTTGCCGTTTATCTTGCTGTGCCCTCCTCCTCCTCCTCCTCCTCCTCCTCCTCCTCCTCCTTCTTCTTCTTCTTCTTCTTCTTCGTCGTCTTCTTCTTCTTCTTCTTCTTCTTCTTCTTCTTCTTCTTCTTCTTCTTCTTCTTCTTCTTCCCTGTGGCCTTTGCTTGTTTGTAGGTTAGGAGGAAACTCCGCCAAGGCCAGCTCAGGTAATCGGCTCTCATCGGATTGGGTTGATCATTGAGAGATTGATGATGGAAACGATAACCTGTGCCTTAGCAATGGTCCTTATTGGTGCCACGTGGAGGCTCAGTACGTTTGAATATGGTTGCAACAGAGGCCAGATTCATGCCAACTTAGCATAATAAAACATAGTACCAAAAAACATAGTACCAATGGGGCTAGCCACTGAGGCAAAGTAGTCCAATCCAATTCCCTACAGACGTGATTTGCTGCTGGGCTCTTTCCCTTTGCATCTTCCATTCACCTGAACCTCCCCTATCAGGAGGGGCATCTTCCTTCCTGCCTGTCAGCCATCATTCCCAACTTGCATTCTTTTCTGTTCCTATCACCCTCCATGACTGCCACGATGTGTGAGTGTTATCTCTGGTTGCCTGCCTCTCTCTCTCTCTCTCTCTCTCTCTCTCTCTCTCTCTCTCTCTCTCTCTCTCTCTCTCTCTCTCTCTCTCATGGCACAGTAAAATGCATGCAATTGATCAGCAAGCGGCGATTTGAGATGCTGCTATTTTACCACAGTAAAATGCAAGTGTGTGCGCTAAAGGAATGCTGAAGGCCAAAAGCTTCACGAGCACGTTGTGACAATTTGCAAAAAAGATTGATTTACCACAGTGTGTGTGAATGGTCAGACTGTCTGTTGCATACTCGTGAAACACAGTCATAAGTATGGCGCAGATTCCCAGAACCGACCAGATAATACAGAGTTAATACAAATACAGCGGAAGACTTGATACACATGGACTGACTCTGACCTGACTCAGACTGCAACGAACACTCTCAATCATGCATCAGTGGCGTGAAAGCCCTGGCCTTGGACATAGAAGAAAAGGCCAGGGTCTGAGATCATACACGGATGAATGGAAGGAGAGGAGAGACAAAGGGAGGAGGAGAGGGAAGATGACGTCAACTCAATATTTCCAAAGATAGTATCTTGAAATGTCAAGAGTAGTGCAAATCCGAAATGTCCGGAACACAGAGTCTCACAGTGTCTCAGATATCGATCTCACAATGTCAAGGTACATCTTCAGAGGTAGATGAAATCAGATCCCAAGAGTAGTCCTCAACCTACCGTCCCAATCTCGCTGTCTCCAATATCATCGGAACTCGTAACCATCCTTCATACTCGTAGTAGTCCCGTAGGAGAACCCAGGAGTAGACTTAGACTTAGAAGGTAGGAGGAGTGAGAGGGGGAGAGAGAGAGAAAGAGTGGCGGAGGAAGAAGAGGGAGAGAAGGCAAGGCCTTTCTCCCTGGTACCTGATCCGGTAGCTATGGCGCTCAGAAGGCTGGCTGTTACGGACTCCGGCAGGGCTCGATCCCTGGTCTATCTTTTTGCTGTTTCGGCTGCATCCTGTTTTCGGCCTGGCACCCTTTTTCCAAACCCCTCCTTTGGTACCGTAGGATTTTGGACAACTGGCGCCATGCTGCAATTCGGGCGCCACTTTCAAATACCGCATTTTTCAGTTCTGCCCTCGGGGCCTTTGCAGAAATGCCCCTAGTACCGTATGGGTCACCGGTACTTATACCAGCTCCCCGTACGGTACGGGGACCAGTCTCGTACCAGTTTCCAGCTGATGTACTCGTACTCCGTGTGACTTGCTGTTTCGGCATTTCGGGAATCCAATACTTCGACTTTGTGCCCTTGCCACTGTGTCTGCGTCCGACCCTCGGTCGTGTCGAGTGAGTGAGTGTGTGTGTGTGCTCTCACTCTCTCCCTCTCTCCTCTCCCTGGGCTCTCCCTCAGCCTCGCGAGCGTTACACTGGCGCTGGGCCGCGGGCTGGGCCGGTGGCTGGCGCTGTTCCAACTGCTGCGCTGATTCCTCCTCGCCGCTTTGCTCGTTCTCTCCTCGCTGCTCATGCTAACGCTGCCGCGCTGCACTAATCCTGCTAACGCTGAAGCGCTGCGCTAATCCTGAAGACTAACGCGTAGACTAACCTCCTGTCTCTACTAACCTATCGACTGAGGCTGATACCCAGCTGATATAGTGCTGGGTCGGACTCAGTCCTACTGAGTGCCTTCGGGTCTGGACCATTGATCGGGCCCAACGGTTCAGATCCGATTGAATCTGAAATGTGGCGCCTAAAACTGCACCGCCGGCTGGGCCTACCGATGGACCGGTACCTGGCCTAAACAACTAGCCGTTGGGTCTGGTGGGGTCTAAACGAGGCCTACCGGACCCTAAGCTGAACCGACGGGTCCTAGGCCTACCTGGACCTAGCTGGGACCGTCGTGACCCGGTACCTAGGCTTAAACTCTGCCTATTACAGAACCGGGCCCTAACTGGGGCCCGTGTGGTATCAGTATGCCACACTGTCACAGTGGAAATGCAAACGGTTGTACGCACCGTTGTAACCTTTGTTACGCTTGTTTTTTTGTTTTTTTTTTTTTTTTTTTTTTTTTTTTTTTTTTTTTTTTTTTTTACTTTTGTTACATTTGTAATCTTTTTCTGATGAAGTTTTAGCCCTCTCCTTGTCAGCTCCGCTGTACTCTTTGTAACAGCAATTTCGTCAAAATTGACCTTTTTAAAGTTTTTTTTGCTTTTTGCAATCAGACTCGACTTCTTCACACTCATCATGCATGCAAACAGCGAAACAGCAAACTGGCGACATGCGCCCACACAKTACTCAAAGATATCGTACCCAGGTAGGAGTTCTCTTCAAACTGGCTATGGCGACTGAGCGCCCCCACAACTCACTGTTCGCACTCTGGATCACCCTGGATGTCCCACACGCAACACTCAGTGTTCATACACAACACACACACACTAGGCTATGGCTATGGCAGYGCTAGCTGCCACTACCCTATCGCTACACTACACTTCTCTGCCCACTTCGTCTTCGGGCACACTGCAGACCTCCTCGCACAAGCTGCTGAGGCAGCGCTTCCGCATGGCATCCGCAGGAATGAATGAATGGCTGGACGCAGCCTCTTGATTTATACTTCTGCGCTGCGTTGGTCTGCCCTCTACCCCTTGGCCCATGATGTGCACAGTCCCAGACGGTACTTGCTTGACTGGACCGGACTGGGCTACCTGGGACTGCTGACTGGGCTAGGTGGACTACCACCACTTGACCACTTGCCTCTGCTGAACACAGGCCAACTCTGAAAGGCCAGTTCTAGAAACCTCTACGTTGGCCCTTCGGTACTGTAGCAGCTACGACTTTGCCCTTTCAGGTAAGTAGCAGCTACGACCTTGACTCCTCAAGCAGCCTACAGCTACCACTTCGGAACTGTCTAGACTCCTAATCTATAGGTCGATAGTTCGATTCCCTTCTACCCTGTGACCTACGACAAATTGCCTACCACTGGCGTTCCTACAGGTCGCAGGTTCAAGTCTACGGGTTGACACTGATACTGTACACAGAAGACGGGGATCTAGGGATCGAGCCCTGGGATCTGCATTCGCTACCGCGAACTGGTGAATACCGTTTCATTTTTTTGACCGGGGTAACTTCGAGGGAGTCACAAAAAAAAGCAAGTTATAATTGCACTATGGGGCAAGATACAGTTTGCAAGTGCAGATCGGGCACCCTACCTGGCCAGAAAGCTGGGTTGTATACATTGCCCGATCTGCACTTGCAAACTGTATCTTGGCCCATATTGCAATTGTAACTCGTTGTTTGTAACTCCCGCATAGTTTCCCCTTTTTTATTTTTTGAACGAAATTGAAACCGAAAAAATATGGCCCAAATCTGCCCGATTCAGGTGAAAATTTTTAGTTCTCAAGGGTCTGGCGTTCTTAAAATGCCGGACCCCCTAGATGTATCTGGACTCCGCTGGAGTCCAGGGGGTGCAGCGTTCTTAAAAGCTAGAACGCTGGACCCCCCTGGACGTATTCGGACTTAGCTGGAGTCCAGGGGGTACGGCGTTTTAAGAACACCAGACCCTCAATTTCGTCAAAATTTTGACCAGCCTCGGGCGGATTCGGGCCAAATTAGTCGGTTTCAATTTCGTTCAAAAAATAAAAAATGTCCGTTTTGACGAAATCGCTGTTTTGTTACACTTGTAATCTTGTTCTGATGAAGTTTTGGCCCGCTCCTGGTCACAGCTTTGGCCTGTGTGGCCATGGTTAAAACTGGTAATCTTCTTTTACTCCCTCTCCCAAATTTGCTCCTACTTGCATCATCCTCTTTCTCTTCCCTCTGCTATCCGCCCCTTCTTCTTTTACTCGCTCTCCTAAATTTTTTTCTTACTTGCGAGTTTTCAATTGCTTTGTACACCTGCATGTTGTTATAATTTGGAACACTGTCACTTGTCGATTTCAGTTCCTTTGTGTCCATGGCCATGTTTCTGACCGTTTCTCCGCCTATTGTTTTGGCCATTTTTCCGGTGGTGTTTCTGTCCGTGATGGGGACGACTGAATCAAGGGCAAGTTACTGATTATGATTATGTGGTGAATCTGGTGAATCTGATGATGATGAAAACAAAGCCCATTTAGTGATTGTGACATCTTTATGACCCTTTCTCTCTGGCCCTTTTTCTGGCCATTTTGTGGCTGTGTTCGGGCCATGTTTTTCGTCACGATGGGGACGATGAAATCGAGGCCAACTCAGATGATAATGAAACCAAAGTGCTCTTACTGATTGTCCCAACATTGTGATGATGATGACGATGATAATGATGATGATAATGATGATGATGATGATGATGATTATGATGGCAGAACACGAGTCTCCTGCGTGTACCTTGCCTCAGTGGGTTCGTGAAGGATGTGTTATTCTGTCCCTTGAGTACAATTTATGTTCTGACTACAGAGGGGTCGAATTCGGTGGCTTATCAAGTTTTTCATTTGGGGCAAGTACGTTGAAGTCACAGGTGCACTTCCGAATTGGCAAAAACATCACTCCGTAGGCAGGTTTGTCAAGTCGGAGTGAGTAAAGGCAAGAAAAACAGCTGAAAGGCAACATCCTCGTCGTCCAAGTTCAAATCGGCAAAAAAAAATCA